>CAKKNV010000002.1:2274171-2281671 GCA_918843875.1 Diadumene lineata | reverse complement strand
TATGCATTTGTCATAAGTGTATGTAGTAGAGTAGTAGTAAAGTTTATTAGCATAATTAACAACAAATTACAAATTACAAGAAGAAATTTAAACAAATTTTGGTAATAGCTACTCAGAATAGAATACTAATCGAGCTGAGTAGCTGCAAATATTAATTAAGAATTTAAAGGTCGTGATGAATAAATGGTAATATATAGTAGATAAAATTTAACATATAGAAAATGGAAAAAAAGAAAGGTAAGTATAAATGTATAATTTTCAAATCAGTGTCAGAGCAGTAGAAAAAACTGTTTGAATACAAATTATTCATAATTATAAATGAAAATAAGTGTATAATATGGGTATAATTTGGTTAATATAGAAATGGGAAATAATAATAATAAATAATATGGGAAATAATTGAATCTATTAAATGTACAATTCTATGTACTAAGTAATAATAAGCAATTGAGATATACAGTAGACATAATATTATAAAGTTAACTTAATTGATATTTTTCTAGACAGGAAGTTTTCATTTTAGCTTTGAAAGATTTTAAAGGAAGTAATTTTATATTTTCATCAATGTTGTTCCAAATGGTTGGACCAACATAGATTAAATTAAATTTTCCATAATTTGTTCTAATGACAGGAGTTCTGAAGCTTGATTTGCTAGCTAGTCTTGTCCTATAGTTATGTGATGAAGAAACACTCTGGAAATAGCCATTAAAGGCTTTAGGTAAATGATTATTTTTAAATTGATACATAAAGATGACATTATGAATGAGAATCATGTCTGTGAATTTTAAGAGTCCTAAATTTAAAAAAATTGGTTGAGTATGAGCATCCCACTTGGAGAATGTCATCACACGTACAGCCTTTTTTTGTAAGGTAATTATAGGTTTAAGCGAACTTTCATAGGTTTTACCCCAAATTAGTATTCCATAAGTAATTAATGAGTAAATAAAGCTGTAGTATAGTTGGAGCATAACATCCTTTGACACAAAGTACCTTACTTTGGTGAGAATGCCTATGTTTTTAGAGATTTTTTTAGTGAGTTCATGAATGTGTTTTTTCCAGTTTAAATTACAATCGAATATAATGCCCAGGTATCTTACAAATGAATCGTTCCTTATATTTTGATTGAAGATTTTTAATTGCAAAATGAATGGGATTTTTTTTTTGTGGAGGATGAAAAATGACGAAACTGGTTTTATCAATATTTAACGATAGTTTATTAGTTGATAGCCAAATGCCAACTTGGTGAAGTTCTTGGTTAAGAAGAGCTTCTAGTTCAGATAGATTTTTATTGTTCATGAATAAATTTGTGTCATCTGCAAACAGATGAAAATCGAATAGCTGGGAGCATTTGTAAAAGTCATTAACATAAATTAAAAATAAAAGCGGGCCAAGGACCGAGCCTTGTGGGACGCCGCATGAAATATTCAAATAATTAGAGTTTACTTTATCAATGCATACAAACTGTTTCCTATTAGAGAGATAAGATGTGAACCATTGAAGGGGTAAACCTCTGACCCCGAAGTGAGAAAATTTGTTCAATAAGATGCTATGATCTACAGTGTCAAAGGCTTTTTGTAGGTCCAAAAAGATTCCACAGGAATAAAGTCCTTTATCAATAGAGGTTCTAATTTTTTTCTGATAGAAGGAATAGTGCATGGGCAGTAGAATGCTGTGCTCTAAACCCAAATTGTTTGTCATAGATAACTGACTGTTTTTCAAGAAAATTTGAAAGACGTTGATACACTAGTTTTTCTAGAATCTTATTAAAGATTGAAAGAAGAGAAATTGGTCTATAATTGGAAACACAGAGAGGTGAATCCTTTTTAAATATGGGCATCACTTGAGCAACCTTCAGTTGACTGGGAACTGTGCCAGTAGCAAATGAGTGATTATAGATTATCTCAAGTGGTATTGAGATGACATCATGAAGACTTTTCAAAATGAACACAGGTAGACTGTATGGACCAGTTGCCTTATTATTGTTAAGAGTAAGGATGTATTTGCTTATCTCACTTGCTGAAGTGGGACTAAGAAAAAGACTACTTGATACAGCTTCACCTAGGTAATTCATAAAGGATTCACCAGTAAATGTTATAGAAGCAGCTAACTGTTTACCAACAGTAGCAAAATATTCATTAAATTCATTTACGATTTCTTTTTGATCAGTTATTGTTACATTTTGTATGATAATTTTTGAGGGGAAGTGGGTTTTTTTCTTTTTCTTTAAAGAAACTAACTCACATATCCCATTCCATGTGGCTTTAGCATCACCAGCACTTTTCTTAAAATATTCCTTATAGTAGTCTTGCTTACTTTTCTTCAATAATGTATTGAGCATATTTCGATAAGACTTGAATTTTTTAGAAGAATTATCATTTCTGTTTCTTAAATATTGTCGGTAAAGTTTAGATTTCTTTTTTATAGAAGTTTGTAGACCTTTTGAGATCCATGGTTTCTTAAGAAATTTAGCTTCTTTTCTTGAGGCTTTTTTAAGTGGGATGTGTGTATTTATTATTTCTGAGGAAATGTTAAAAAACGATTTAAACATGTCATCAACATTATGGCATGTTTGGAAAGTTTCTATCCAATTTATTGACTTGAAATTGTCAATTAATAAGTCCTTGTCAAATTTAGTGAAATCTTTTCTATGTATGGTTTCATTTTTCTCTGAAGAACAAAATTCATTGATTATTAGAAAATTTGGCAAGTGATCGGAAATGTTGTATATAATATTGCCACTAGTGCAATCATAATCGATTGAATTAAAAAATATATTATCAATAAGTGTTGATGTATGGTCAGTAATTCTAGTGGGTTTAGTGATGTGTGGTTCAAAGAAATTTGAATTTATAGTATTAAGGAATTCTTCTGTATGAGAGTGGTTTTCATAATTCAATAAATTAAAATTGAAATCACCGAGAATTATGCAGAATTTCCCTTCTGAATTTATCTTTTCTAGGATAGGAGCTAGAAGTTCTAAAAAGTTTTCTGCGTTTGAATTTGGATGTCTATAAATTACTCCACAAATGAGATTTTTTTGCTTATCATTGCTAATTTCAATCCAAAGCATCTCACATTCTGCAGTACATTTATTAATGTCATTTCTGACATGAAAGGTAAGCGAATTTTTGATATAAAAACCAACACCACCAGCTCTTTGTTCAGTGGGTTGGGATATAAAACTGAAATTTGGTAGATCAATATTAACAACATTGGTATTTTCAGTGTTAATCCAAGATTCCGAAATACCAATTATATCAAATGGATGATCCAATTCAAAAAGCATCTGATGGAGATTATCAAAGTTTTTTTTGAATACTCCTGACATTAGAGTGCAAAACAGAGAGAGAAGATTGTATATTATGGATACTTGTTCCAATTGAATCTTTAAATTCAGTTGGAGTGTAGTAGTCAAAGTTAACCCTTAAAGGTATATTAATTTCTGGATCAGCATTACTCAAGTATGGTATATTACTAAAATTGATTTCAGAGTTGAAGGCAAGTTCATTGAGAGAATCAAAAATATTAGAACTTACATTAGGCATTTAAAGTGACAATATATATATATATATATATATATAACATTATATATTTAGTCATATAATAAATTGATAAAACCTTAGTTCTGTCGTTTAGCTTTTAGCGACTTGAGCATATGATGCTGGATGGAAAGACATGCCAGAAAGGCGAGCCAGATCTGAATCATATATGATTTTGTGTCATGGGCTGTGCTCATTCTTTCTCAAGAAGATGGTTCCATAGCTGGTCCATATGAACTTAAATTTGTTCTCTTTTTTAAACTTTAGACATTTTTTGAATAGATTTCTTTTCTTGAAGGTTAAACTCTCTTGAATGAAGATCTTCGAACTACCAAGACGACCCATTCCAATGTCATCGATAGTATGATCTTTCAATAAGCGTCGATTTAAATATAGCTGATCTCTAACATCTCTTCTAGTGAATTTCACAATGATCGGTTTTATGTTGTCTTTTCTATCTTTGTTCTTTGTAGGCAGTCTATGACTTACTGAAATGTCATTCAGTTCAATTTTGACATTGATAAGTGATCCAACTTTGGTAATTACGTCGTTCGTATCTTCTTTATCCATCGTAGGAATGCCATGAATCTCGAGACATTCACGTCTGTTGTATTGTTCCTGTTCATCGCAGTTGAATTTCAAAGTCTCGAGCTCATTGTGGATCGTAGCAAGCTGACGTTTCAGTTCGTTGTTTTCTTCCTTAGGTGCCGAGTGTGAATCCTCGAGTTGACTTAAACTTGATTTTAGCTCATCGATTGAATCAACAATTGGTTTAAGTTTTTTATCTAGGACTTCATTCAATATTTCCCTAATTCTAGTCTCACTGAGAGCCATTTTTGGCAGAAAAAACACTTAGTATTAATACAAAATAGTTGTAAATTCAGAGAGCGGTATTTTACCCCGCCATCTTGGTTCATGACCGCTTCCTGTGTTGTATGTAAGCATGCAGCGGTTAGTTGGTGGGCCCGTCGAGTACGTGTTACATGTTTACCCTTCAGAAAGGAATCAGCGACACCTGATCTAGCAACTTAAGCATTTATAATCATTTCGGCCCAACCACTTCCTGTTAGCCACTTGCCCAGCACATTAAGGAAGGACATTTCGATGTGCAGTCCACCCATCATGAAAACAAACTTATCTTCTCCGAATTCATTGCCATTCGTCCACTGCAATTGTTTGGCAATAGCAAATAATGGCTGGTCAAAGGCTATCACGGGGACTTGAGATGGATTGACATGCTTCACCGTTGATTGTATGACTTTAATTGAGTGTTGAATCATGGCAACTGAATGAGCATTTTCAGTGAACATAGGAAGCAGGCTGATGATTGCAGGCTCATAACAAGATGGTGTTGAGTGAGATGCACGATAAGCAGCCCAGGAAACACATTCATCTTCAGTTAGATCGTCCTTTGAGGAATGTTGCCTTATGCTCTCTAGCCAGTCGATTTCGGTTTCTTGTTCACTAATTGATTGATCAAACGTTTCAGTAGTGACAGTACCAGGAGCTGCAAAAAAATCCTTTGGGGGCTCAGCCACAGGATGGACTTCGCTGTAAAATGGTGGAAGTTGGTGCAATTTCTTTGATGAGTTGTGTGAAGATTCATCAAAAGTATCAACAGCCCGTTAGTCCGGAGGATTAGAGCCAATTAGAGGTCAGATTGTTCACTTTTATGATAAAAGCACCAAATTTTCAGGAAATAAAGCCTTTACCATTTAGATCGATATTCGATTAAGACCCACTTTGGATCTTAACCCTGAAGGCGGAAAATAAGGGGCAAAAAAAGCGGTCAGCGGTCAAAATTGCGGGCCCATTTTTAAATGTTAAAAATTGATAAAAATCGCATATTTTCGAAGGAAAACTTCATAAATGTATTCATTTATTCAATTTTTCTATATTTTGGTCATTTCTCACCTATTTAATCTTTAATTAGCTGTTATTTTTTAATAATCGTACGGTATGAGCTTCCTTGGATTTTCAAGGAATGCCTGGCTGTTTTGGACTTACACAGGTTGTAGATACGTTTTACGGCTAGAAATGAGTGAAAATGTGAAACCTAAGGATTGGAAAGTCTGTGCTTTATGTGAAAGAACCACACATGAAAATCCACATCTGCTTGGACTAAAGAAGAATACCAGACGTTGTTACTTAACCATTGGCCAACCATCAGTTAGAGCTTCCATCTCAATATGCAACCCGCCCATCATCACAACAAACTTATCTTCACCATAGCCATCTACTTGACACCATTGGATTTGTTTTGCCAAGGCAAATAAGGGTTGAGGGTTTATTGGTGTCTGTCCAGGATTCACGTAGTTTATGGCTTGCTTTATTACTTTCATCGAATGCTGGATCATGGCTATTGTGTGGGCATTTTCAGTAAAAAGTGGCAACAAACCAGTTATAGCTGGAGGTCTTGGTGTTTCTTCTTGAAGAGAAGCAAAGTGTGCAGACCAGGAAATGTACTCCCATTCTTCTAGTTTCTCTTTATCTAACAGTTTTTCAACGGTACTTAGCCACAGATGTTCAGATTTTATACTTTCGTTGATAACATTTGTTGCTGCCTTTGATACCCTTCCACTTGCAGGAACAAACAGATCTTTTTTCTCGTTAATAGCTACGGGTTGGACAGTTGTGTAAGACTCGGGTAGAATAGAGACTACTTTGAATTTCGGTGCATCGGGATTTATCAGGACTATATTTCTTTCGATCCCATTTGTGTCTACAGTTGGATGCTGTGTTAGGGATATAGCAGTGCCATGGAATGAACTTTTAGCTGTTCTCGAACTTGTGTCGTGGTCGATGTTATCTACATTCCCAGTTGTGAAGATTTCCTTTTCAGTTTAGGTGGACAACACCTTCTTCCTCATACATCGCACACACACCATTTCCAAGATCTGTTGAAACCTGCATCACTCTGCCGTACGAAACTGAGAGTCCCAATCTGGTCTCAGCATGAATTTCTAATCCTACGTAGAGTGGTAACGGAGTTTCTCGTTTGATGTTATGTCGAGGTGTGGCTTCACTCGAGGTCTGCTCCCTCTTGCGATTGATGGCATTATAGACAATTAATTGTGATATTGTTAGGGCTGTGGTGTTCGCATTCTTTTCGTCGTCTTCATTTTTCTCTCTCTTGATACTCGGTCCTTCTAGTATCATGGTTACTAGCGCAAGTAGACTTGCGGGAACGGCATGTCGTTGACAGTTCTGATCAAAGGATCCATTTAATGGTGGTTGACTTTTAAATAACTCACGCCTAATGACTGAAGCTGTCTTAGCAAGGTGTATTGCATCTGTATCAAAATTATGGCACTCCACGACTTGTAATACAGCTCTGATATTCTGGTCAAAAGTAAGTCTTACCTCTTTGCCATCATTATACGCCTTCAAATCAGGTATCGCCGACTGAGGACGTTCCCTAAGACGAGTAGAGTTGATCTGTTCTGGAATTGTTGCTCCAAGCTCGTCCAATCTACTTGAATAGAGTTTCACAAGATTGGAAAGCAAAAATGTGTTGTTCTTTTCTTTCCTCAATATATGCGACTAGCTCGTCTAACGCAATAGCTTCCAGGGAGACTTTTGCATCATTCGTAGCAGCAGGGGACACTTTTCTAAGACGATTGTACAAAGCTGTTAGGCATGAGGCGTGATAAACAGCATCATTTGCAACCATATCACCTGGTGCAAGCTTAGCTAGCAGTTTACGGTCTTGCAGTTGAGTAACTGCCTCTTTTACACGACTATCTATACCTAGAGTTGTTGCTTTGTGTAAATTACCGCCACTCTTGTCGCAGCAAAAACAAACACTTTTTGACTGTTGATTATTTGCATCTTGATACGAAGTAGATCCTAGAACTCTTGAACGTGTTTTAACTTTGTCAATCGGATCGTTTTGATCATTTACGTAAGGCACGTTCATACTTTAGTTTACTACAACTATTACTACATGTTTTATGCCACC
>CAKKNV010000002.1:1971671-2269171 GCA_918843875.1 Diadumene lineata | reverse complement strand
TGAAAGCTGAGAAAAATGATAACAAGAACATTTGTTGAAAAGCTTATGATTTCGTTTATAAACACGGACACGTTGAGTGTCTATCGATCGCTGAATCGTCCGAGTCAGATGAAAGTTGACTCAATTTTTATCCCACTTATTTCTGAGATAACAAATGACTCTGAAGAAGAAATAGTGAGATATTAGTGAATGATTTAAAGGCCTAATTATAAATCCGAAATTGTAACATAAACACAATTAACCCTTGGATCAACTTTGTCATTTGTTATCGTTTGAAGCGGCGCTTCCATCTCTCGTCGTTCCTTTGCGATAATTTAGCCATTCTTTCGAACAATTCTTGTTTATTCCTCGAGGACAAACACCACCGATTATCTGAGCCTCATTTTCTTTGGAGAAAAATGTATTTTGGGGCAATAGAGTTGAGTTTTCTTCGACATCAGTGCCACTGTCCCTATCGTTTACTAGTGCGATTTTGGTTTGTCGACCCAAGTGTCTCGATTCCATGCACTGTTAATCGAGAGACCGCTGAGGAGCAGGCTCAGATCCAATATCTGATATTGAAGTGACGGTAAACCAGTCTTGATTACAAGAGTCGAACAAGTGTGCATATGTAGTAATTTCTGATTTACCAGAAACCACGTTCATGGTTACAACAGAGCTAATGTGCCAATTCAACCCTCTCTTGCCGTACCATTCCGATTGCTTTCCACTTCAATTGTGTAAATTTCATTGCCCAGTCAATTAAGATAGCAGCAGTAGTTGGGCTGACTAGTTTGAAAAAGTCTTGCTTTGTGCGATCTTGATTCTCAGACCTTAGAATGTGCGCTTTCCAGTCTGCAATGGAAGTTTGAGATGTTTTCACATCATACAATAGGTCATCGCGTGTCTCACTATCACTTTGTAGAGTGTCTTCACATTTTTGTCCAATATCTGTCATTATATTCTTCAGCTGTTCACATTTATTGCATACCGTTCCGTGGTCATCATGACACGTTTTACAAAAATCAGTGTCTTTGCTGTCACTCAAAGCAAACATCTGACAATGGTCGGCACACGTGCTGTTTCCTTACAGTGTAACTTATACTCTGTTTTGAGATACCTCTTGCTTTCTTTGAGGTCCTTCTTTGTGCATTTGGCCCATTCTGCTGAGGCTCCATGTTTTTCTAGGCTGTCAACAATTGACAAGTGTCAAAAGCTGCTGCACCATCAGCAGCCATGTTGTCAAGTCACTAAAGTGATTTACGCTGTGACGACTTCGTTACTTCTAAGATTCGATAGAGGATTTGACGGCTTAAGGGCTCAAATTCATCTTCCTGGCAAAAGGTTAAGTACTGTGTGGTCATCGTTGATCTTGTAACTGCCCTTACTACGTTTGGCATTGTTAGCTGTTCCCCACTTTCCAGTTCTAGTTTACTCACACCAAAGGCAACATCTTGGTAAAAATAGGGACGGTTAATGAAGTCAAGAAAGTGGTCGACCTTTAACATATCAATGCACACTCTATGTTTTATAGGTTTCTCAATAGGGGTTCCTGGGCCACTGTTTCGTGCATGGTCTTTATAGTCTGCATGCATTGCCATGAGAGTTTTCATTGGATACCAGTGAACGTAAATACTTAAGATTTGTGTTTTTAGAGATTTTGTAGGGGCATTTTATATGTACACATTAGAGCACGGGCTTTAGGATTCTCCTTGCTTCGAGTCGTGAGAAATGTTTAATAACAACCAAAATACTCATATTGAATGCTTAAAAAACACTACATAAATCACCTTATACTCACATTTAATTTGCGTGTTTTTATTCTTCCAAATACGACAATATTTAGCTGGTTTACAATCCCATTCATTTCATAACTCGTTATGACCGAACGTTATCGAATGAAAAAATCTGCTGAGCCTGCAATTTAATGACCGCATCGACACAGGAAGCCCTACCGAAAGAAAATCGTCAGTCTAATAATAAAAAATAATTTAGAATAAATACTGTTGAAATGTTTACATATCGATGAAGAGTTCCGGCAATGTTCTTCAATTCTCTGAAACAGATGACCGTTAGAACATCACCCAGCTTGCGACTAGTGTAGACAGGTTGGAGTCTAGAACCAATTTTGCTACCAAGGCGGTTTAGTTGTTTTCTTAGCACGTCAGCCGATTTTTGATCTTTAAATGGTAGTATTATCCGTTCCGTTTCCGCGTTGTCTGGCTTGGGCGCACGCAATTAGATCATAGTTATTCAAGGGACTGGTTGTGAAGCCCGGCATAGATCAAAGGGGCAGACTATTGTTTACATCTTGAGGTTGAATTGCACTTTCACGTGACAAGTACCGTGCATTGACCTCTGTTACTCTCAAAACAACATGGCGGACTTTGATGATTTGTTCTTCTTTGGGGACGATTTTGATACAATTTTAGACGTCCTTGAAGAAGAGGAAGAGTTGGAGGAGCAGTTCAACAAAGTAGTTCAGTGTGTAAGTAGAAAAATTGATTTGAAACAGTAAAATTTAGCAAAAATATCACTCATAACATACTTTCATTGTATCGTTCGATTGACGTTGCACATCGCTTGAAGGTTATTTTGAGCAAGGTTAATTTTAGCTGTGCAAGTACATTATTAAAAGAAAAATCTTATTCTTAGGTGTTTTTATGATGTTAAATGAAGACTTTTTGAGTCATTTGAATGTGAAGCGCGTTATAAATCTTGCTTCGTAACTCAAACTTTTCTTTGTGTACACTTCAGGTTGAACAAGAAGATATCACATATGACTTATGTCAGAAAAAATGCAAGAGTCAGAGCAGTTTAAAAAGACAAAACGATTAAACACAAGGGTGAGGCTCAAGAAGAAGTAGTTGTGAGTGGCGATGTACTTGTAAGCCTCGTAGAGGAAGCAAAATGTAAACAATAATGTAAACAATACTAAGTCTATATGCACATTATCAATAAAATGGTTTTATTTAAACAGTACTAAGCGTTTATCAAATGTTGCACTACATCAATTAAATGTTGACAGCAAACAATAGTGTCTATCATTACACTTTATCAATTAAATGTTGACAGTAAACAATAGTGTCTATCATTGCACTTTATCCATCATATGTTGATAGTAAACAATACCAAGTGTCTATCAATACACTTTATCAATCATATGTTTGCTGTAAACAATACTAAGCCTCTATATACACTTTATCAATTGAGTGTCTATCATTACACTTAATCAATCAAATGTTTACAGTAACAATACTAAGTAATATACAAAGACAGTGTTAATGTGGCTTCTTTTTCTTCTTGGGTACAGGGTCAATTGAAATATTTACCCACTGTTTTCCTTTGTCCTTTCGTCCTCGTGTGTTCCCAGATTGACAGGCAACTGTACGCTGTATCCTGATGGCATTGTTGTTGAAGCCAAACGTCCTCACATCCGGGTTATCATTTCTTCTTCCAAGTTTTCTCTAGTCCCCAAAGTACTCCTCTAAGGGATCCTGGCAGAACCTCTCAGTCAGGACATACTCCATACCTTCATTCAGCAGGAACTTGGTTGCTTCGATCAACTACTGAGTTGTTATCTGCAAACCTTCATTCGTCTGCCAGAAAATGAGCATTTTACTCTTTGCATTCTGCGTGAAGTTACCAGGGTGAAGAGATATGCTTTCCTTCCAATCCTTCAGGTATCCAAGGAAATCATGTGTCAGCCAGACAAATCGTGCGTCATTACAGAAGTGTATGGTGCCAAGAAGGGCTTTCTCCTTCGAACATTTTCACTTGTGCTACGAACATTTGGACAATCAAAGAACAAATCAACCATCTCACAAAAGGTTGCTGTTCCATGGGCATACACAGGACCAAACTTGAGAACTTTGGCAACAGTATACTCAACACCTGGGCAGCTAAGCTTCAACTTGATGTGGTCATATGTCAATCTTGGAGTTGGCTTCAGACCACGGTCTGTATCTTCATAGTACAAGTTTGCTACATGTTGCCATAGAAGATATTTACCAGCATTCCACAGATACCTGAAGATAAAAATATTCATATATTTACAATGATCTACCATGTATCTCAACTGATCTCGTGAAGCTGGGCGAAGCTCCATCTGAAGTGCTTGCAATCACCCAAAGATTACAAGCTGTTTCTAAAATAGCTACTGCTTCCCAAAACAATGACATTAGTTGGTATGAAGTGGCATTGGTGGTTGCAAAATATGCCAGACTAAACTTCAGATCAGTGCATATACCTCTGACAAAGAATACAAGCACATGACTTGCAAGTTCATCTACTTTCTCCAGTGTACCAAAGTCTATTTATCCCAAGTCTGTGTAGCCAATTACTTTTCCAGTTATTTTGTCAAACACAAGGTTACACAAGATCTTCATCTCATCAAACAAAAGCACAACATTTCTTTGAACATCAAAATGACTATTAGTCAAATCTTTCAACTCCAACAACTTTGTCTTGAAACCCAGGTTTTGGTCGTATAGCATTCTTGTAGTCTTTGAGAGTTCTTTGGCTTGGTAGTCTAAGAATCCCATTTGTCGGTAGAGCACCAAATATTGGCCTTTTTTACCATATTTTCGGAAAGAACTGCTAAAGGAATTATCAAGAATTTGTTAAAGTAAATAAGCAGGAGATATTAGTAAAGGAAATTCAGATACTTGTCAAAGAAATTGATCAGTATATAGTTGTCTTGACAACAACACGATTCCAACAAGACTACATGTCTTCGGATTTAAGAGTAAAAACTCTGTCGTTTTCAATCTGCTTCTGGAATTGCTGGTGCACAATTTTGTGATCTGACTTTAACCACTGTTCGCGCCATTTTTTGTATTGTGGATTGCTTGCCTTCGGTAACTTCCAGATGCCGATTCCCTTCGTTTTTCGACAGGAACCACAAACAATGACAGCAAATTTTTTGCCTGGCATGTTTATGTTTTCAAAGACTAGATAAATTCACTTGATGCATGGGGAAAAACTACATTTTTAGAACTAGAAATGATCAAAACATGACACGAGTAATAACATACGACGCCATTTTGGATTTTGGATGCACGGTACTTGGCACGTGACCACGAAAAACGAAAACAATAGCCTGCCCCTTTGATCTATGCCGGGATTCACAACCAGTCCCTTGAATAACTATGATTAGATCACTTGGATACTTCAAATTGTAATCAATCCATGTAACTGTGTATATATTACCATCGACCTTACTATTAAAATTCATTTGATAATGATGACAGAATGTCATCGAAACGTCATCTTTCAGCGTTAGTTTTTATTCTAAATAACATCACAAAGGCTAATCTTATATAAACTGATAACTAAATAAATGTAATTATGCAACAGTACATTCATTAACTTGATAAACTTGTGTCCGTTTTTTGAATATACTTTTTCTAGATATAACGTACTTAATCAATGTTCATACCTCTGTCCTCTGTTAAACTCTGTTAATTATACCAACGATGAATTAAACGTAACCAGGTACGATGTACACAACAATAAGATAACAAACTGTACTAAAATGTATATTAGATTACCAAGTCCGACAAATTTAATATGAAGGGATTAGCAAATATTTAACTAATCAATTACATTCACTATCACTAAACTGTTAAGGAATTATATTTATGTAATTTCAACATTTTTAAAGCCTAGGTGTTAAGAAAGCCATTGTATTTATAAAATAATTTTATTATCAAAATGTATTTTTACAACACTCAAGTAAATTCCCGCACGCTGATTGGTCGAGAGCCAGTTCACTACGAGGACAGACACATAGATGACGTCAAGACCTCGTTATTGACAAATCGCTCAAACTTTCTTCATGCGAAAAGTCACTCCGTCAGCTATGAGGCGCCAAACGTGACAAAATGTTAGAGCTTTATTTACATCAGGATAAAACATATGGATCGTAATTCTTCAATTATTTGTATCAGCATAAAATATGTGGATCGTAATTTCTCAAATATTTACATCATGGTTTAAAATATATGAATCGAAATTTTTCAAATATTTACATCAGGATCGTTGGAATGCGCCAATAATGTGCCCGCGATTTTTAAAACAGCCGTCACAAATGCTGCAAACATGGCGCATTGTTTATCGGAGAAAGCCTCCGATATATTCCATAACTTCTTCTTCCGACTAGCCCTTTTGGAACTCCATTGAGCTTAGCGCAAACCTTTTTTTACCTCGTACAACTTCACTTTGTGAAGAAGATTCAAACAGCACTATCTCTCTAGAAAATGTCGCGTTTTTAGGGCATTTTCTTTTCCCCTTGTGTCGTTTGATGCTGGAGGAGGTTGCTTGATCATAAGGGCTTGAGGAGTATGAGAAAAACTTGTTTGAACATTAGTTCTGTTAGAGTTTGTAGGAGACTTTACAGCTGCTTGGAAATCAGGATGTACAACTATTCTACGCACGAGGTGTTGAAAGGAAAGCAACGCGCGCCATGTTTGCAGCAGTCCTTGCTTCATTGCTGTCCTACACTATGCTTCCTTTTAGTTCCCTTACAATTTCATTTGCCTGTCCCAGCTTGTCCAGTGTTAAGAAAATAGGTCCTTCGAGAGCACCATCAAGTATTTGTTTTAGCTCCTCTGTCAATCTAACCACGAGAATGAAGTTGAAAAATTTGCTAAAACTCATGACATCATGGCCGTTTTCGACTTTGCTAGAATATTGCAAACTTACCTAGTATTGTTCAGAGGTCTTCCAAGCCTTTTCACAAAGTGTTTTACGTTTACATCTTTATAGAAAAAAAAATATTATGAAACAAATGACTCAAGAAATTTGTTTTCACACTGTCGTAAACAAATGCCCCAACGGAATATTTCAATTCCCTATGTGTGGCATTCGTTTAATGTCTGGCGAGTCCTGTTTCAAGTTGCAATTTATGAATGCATTCCGAGTGTTGCAATGAAAGAAAAAAAAAGAGAAAAATATCCTATACCCTTGAGGTGTAGAGGTTGACATGTCTGACTAGAAATCAAAGAATCGATTATAAAAATTCTGCTTGTCTGTCATTTCTTTTAAAACTTGCAGCTTTTCTTCTTCTACCTTATCTCGTTTCTGGCTGTATTCTTTTAGTAAGCCTAGCATCTCTGCAGCTGATGACCTACTTAGAGGTATCTTGCGTGATCTTTGTAACGTAGCCGTGTAACTACAATAACAAAGAGTCTACTTGCCCGTCTTTATTTCTTGTAATCATCGTTTCTCTGAGTTGACATTCATTGACTCAACTAACTTGACAGCTTTAGCTGTTCTGCTCATACACTAAATATGTTTATATTTTTAGTCTACTATGTAATTATCTAGATCATTCTTTGTTACTAAATATAGAGATTACAAGATTCCAGATTATTCTATATCTAATGACTACGTGACTAGATACATGCAGCAATGTTCTAGAGACTTCCAGAAAGATACTTATCAGAACTATTACCTCATGTTCTACTGGGTTCTAGAAATAATATGATTACAATATATATCATCGAATATTCTAGACAATTCTATCAAATGAAAGTGCTGGCAAACATAAACAACAATAACGCGACTAGAAATTTCTTTAGCTATCTAGAGGGACGCTTCATCATAATCTTGTATTAGATTTTGTAGATCATTCTGAAATTAATGTGCTACCTGAGCTCCAAAAATCAGAGCCACACTATGACATACCATCTTTCTCCTCATACTACTCACACAGGAAAAAATCCTCAAATCCCAATATTAGGAATGTGTTGGTATTTACTTGGTAAATCATGAATTCCCAACAAAATGCCAAGATAAATGGGGAAAATCGAGCATTTCCAATTTCATTTATTCTTGGGAATTTGAGAAATAATTTGAGAAATTGGTATAAACAATTCAAGAAGGGTAGTTCATGACTTAATTGAGTTGTTTCCCTATAGCTTTTTGAGGCCATATGAAATGTTTTTACCTTTGATTAGCCACTCGCTTTGACTGTCTTTGTATTCGTGGATTTCTACATCAGTCTCAGAGATGTCAATTTCAGGCACAAAAAGATCACTGACAAACTATTAGTCCTTATTGTGTATCGCAACTATTCAAAAACATATGTCCTTAAAAAACGGTAGAGAAATTAACCTTCACTAATGATAACAAAAACAACACAGAAAAATGAATAAACAATATTTCTTATATCTCAACATAGTTAACTATGATCTTGTGATTTTACCTCGTTGCTCTCCTTGTGGAGAGCAAAGAAATCTGCTTTTAGTGTTACAAATTTCTTTTGTAACAGCGATTTTGCAATAATCATAATCAACTCATTTTTGTCCATTCCTTTTGATCTCTTTATTCCTAAAGATTTGCAAAGTGGCAGGTGGGCATCTTTTTTTATTTCTTTGGTGTAGCCTTTTTTGAAATAGGATAGGACAATTGTTTCTGCAGTTGATAAAGATACTTTTCCACTTTTTCCTGATTTTCACAATTCTTAAAAGAAGAATTTGTACAAAAACAACAATCTAACCATAAATAGTGTTTTGCTCTAGCAATTTACACATTACATAGTTATTGGAACTTGGCAAGTTCAATGCCAATCCAAAACATGAGTTTTGACTGCCATCAATCAAAAACCGAACAAGGGATTCCATTGTTAGACATGACTGATGACAGTTAAAAACTTCATGTTTCAGGCTTGCACAACTACTTGTTAGTAGACACATGATTTTGAAAGGCACTAGCTGTAATTGAATATTACAGCATGTGATATTCTGTTAGAAAAATCAACTGGTTGTTTAAAGCTGTACCCTTGATCATCCTCACTACTACTGGATGTGCTATCTTGAGCCTCATTATTTGTCAAACTTTTGGCACTGTCACCATCATGATCCTTTTTGCCATCTTGTCTGTACTACTCGATCCCTTTTAAACAAAAGAATATAATTACTTTATAGGTTTCAGAAAGCAAGTTATAAATCAAGTCAATCAAATTTGTATTTTTGTGCTTTTGGAAGAAGTGGAGGTAAAAAGTCTTTATTCGGTTATTGTAAAAAGTACATACAATAAGCTTACATCAACATATATATAATAATAAAACTACATCTAATAGTTGCGGTTACACTAAGATCGTTTACCACGGTAAAGTGATGAAATACCACGGCAAACCGGATTTCCTAATGTAACCGATGTTTACCAAGGTAAATTTACCACGGTATGAAACCATAGATACATCAAAATTAACAAAGAAGCCGCCCGTGACATTTACCCTACCAACGAGCATGGGTGTTTTGGAGTCCCAAGGTAAATTGACCAATCAGATGAGTTCTTAAGGCTAATCCAGGAAATCACACTATTTTTGTTTACTTGCTGTGTGATGTAAATCTGTAGTCGAAGGTTTTGCCTACTAGTACTGAAACGTGTATTAAGGATGTCAGGCAACGATCTTTACAACGGTTATTTATTCAACCGTCACTACATGGCTCAGCCTGGTACATCAGGATTACAGCAGAATCAACCTACTCCCTACAACCAAGGACGATTCTACTTTGTTCCGTCTGGAACTCCTCCAACTAACTCAAGTTGTTCTAACGCAGTACAGGCTCCTATCCCAAGCTCAAACACAGCTGAAAAATCAACTAAAATCTCAACGAAAAACCGATGGGATAATGCAGAGGTCAAGATTCTAATAGCATCGTATAAAGAGTATTACGACCGATTAAAGACCACAAAGAGTAGTCGTGGCAAGAAGTCTACTTGGGATTTAATTTATGACAGTTTCATCGAGGGATGTACCGAATCCCAGATCAAAACTACGAAGACGCTTGTCCAAGTAAAGGAGAAATGGAGGGTATTGTTTGATAAGTACAAGGCGGTGGTTGATAACAACAACAAGACAGGACGCGGACGAATTGACTTTGAACACTTTGACGATATAGACGAGTTTATGGGGCACTCTGATAAAGTTAACCCGAAGTTTGTAAAGGAATCGGGTATTCTAGATGACGCTGAAGACGACGAAAAAGACAACGAAGAAGTCAATGCTGAACAATTGGCAGGCAAAACGAAAAAGAAATCAGACCCAAGTACACGTGAACAACCAGCTAAAAAACAACGGAGAAGTACCGAGAAGGGTGATGATACTAGTAAGCTTATTGATCTGTTAGAAAAGCAGCAAGAAGCCATGTTAAAGGCAGAAGAAAGTGATCGCAAAGCTCTGGAAACAATTGTAAATATGCAAAATGATGCGGAGAAGAGACACCAAGAGTTTATGGTTGCTGTACTTGGTAAATTAGGAGACATTTTTTCAAAAAAGTAACCGGGTTTTAAAAGAAAACATATTCTAAAATGTATTTGTTACTGTTTAGAGTTTATTTTATTGGATATTTGCATTTACAAGCACAACAATACAAAACTCAAGAATACAAAAAAGTAAAAGTTTTTATATTCTTTTAATTTTTTCTTCTATTTTTTTAAACTGTAGAATCATAATTACATGCATTGCAAGTGATATAAGTTGAACGACAAAGATTAAACACCTATATACAAAAGTTATCTAAAAAATGCCATCTACGGCATTATGCTTTCCAGCAGTAATAATATTTTTCACCATGTAATTACAACAATATACATACATCTAACTGCAATCAGTAATATCATGAATAAAAACACATTGAAGAACTTGATTGAATGGATTGTTATATAGAAATAAGATCAATTCTTTGGTCTAGTTGAATTACTTTTTACTGGTCTGCTAAATAGTCAACAACAGCTTGTAGTACTTCTGCAGCATCACGAGAGGGGGGAGCATCATTACCATCATTATCATCATGGTCATCATCAAAGTGATCATCATCATCATCATATTGATCTCCTCGTAAAATACAAATGTTGTGCAGCACACAGCATGCAAATATTGTGTCCGGAACACGATCTGATTGATCGTCCAACCTTTTTTGTAGAATTCTCCACCTATTCTTTGTTAATCCAAATGCATGTTCAGAGACAACTCTTGCCTTAGAAAGTTCTTTGTTAAAATGTCGTTGATGTTGATCAAGTGCTCCGTTATCTTTCATGGGCCTGAGCAGCCAGGTTGTAAGAGGATAAGCAGAATCTCCTACTATCAGAGGACGGACAGTGGTGCCATTGATATCGACAGTAGGTTCCATAAGCACATTCTCGTTTTCTGCAGCGTCGTAGAGTTCTGATAATCTCAGAACTCTTGCATCGTGCATGCTACCAGGGTATCCCGTTGATACAGACATGTAGAGGTTGGATGAATCCACAACTCCTTGAACAACATAACTATAAAAATGTT
Organism: Diadumene lineata; assembly: GCA_918843875.1. NCBI lineage: Eukaryota > Metazoa > Cnidaria > Anthozoa > Actiniaria > Diadumenidae > Diadumene > Diadumene lineata. Next base: position 2,257,902 of record CAKKNV010000002.1, on the reverse strand, counting down.
TACGGTTGAAATAGTCTTCGTGGTTAATGTCTGGAGCTTTTATGGGTACGTGAGTGCCATCCACTGCTCCTACGACGTTTGGTATATCACTTTTGTCTTTAAAGCCCTCAATTTTCCTTCGTATTTCTGCTGTGGTTGTCGGGAATTTAATAAAATCGCATCTCATCCGGCATAACTCTTCAACAAATTCATGGGTACAATACACTGCAGAAGCTTTGGACAAACCAACAATCAAACTACATGATCGATAGCAATCACCGGTAGCAAGTCTCCATAAACCTACAGCGACTCTCTTCTCTACAGGAATCGGGACCCGCAATCTTGTATTTTGGCGCGCAATTGCTGGTGCAACAAGTTGACAAATATATTCAAAAGTATCTCTCGACACTCGGAAGTTTAATTTCCAACAGTGATCAAGAATTCTATTGTTCAGGAGTTCTTGAAACCAATGTTGTGGTCGTGGAAGGACCCAAGCCCGTCTCGGAGCTCGATTTCTTTTGTAGTTTTGCAATAGTCGAATTAAATGCACTTTCAACATACGAAGAAAATTGTACCTACGACGTCTTTGGGCTGATCGTCTTAAGAAGTAGAAGTATATATGAAGATGTGAAGATGGTCGATTGCATATAAGGAGAATCAGGAAAGAGAGTATAAAAGTTTCTTCTGGAGATATGTTCATCATTGCTATCGGTCGTGTCTACTGCTTCGCGGTAAAACATTCGTGCGTTCGCGCTAGTTTTGAAAGGTGAAAGGTCAATGTTTACCGAGGTACTCAGTTTAAGTATAACCGCGATAGCGTGGTAAGTCATTATTACCACAGTAATTCGACCTAGGTAAAAATACCTTGGTAACCGTGGTAAACGATCTTAGTGTAACCGCAACTAATATAAACATAATACTAAGAAGCTAACTACTAAAATACTAAATCATATTTAAAAATTAATCTGTTTATAAAGCTATTTTTAAAACTTTCTGTATTGACTTTGGGATATAGGCTACTTCGTTTCCTTAAACTAAAAGAAGTGTCTTTAAATCTTGGTAAGGACGAATATAATGGGTGGACAGGATCAGACTTAATTGTATTATACATGGCCCTATCATTATCTTCTAAGAAATCAAATACATTAATGTTATATGATACATATTTTCTCTTAAAACATCTATTTAAGAAATTTTGAACTGTAAAAAGATCGGATGTAGATGCACCATAAACCGAGAGACCATATGTGAGCTTAGGCAATATAACTGATTTAAAAAAAACAGATCTACTTCACATTGGTTATATCCTTCCTTCCTAAGACACCTTATAGTATGCAAACACCTATTAGCTTCCGTAATTTTGGATTGAACATGATTCGAATATTTACAGTTGTTCTGGAAAGTAACCCCTATACCCCTGTATACGAACAGAAGCGATTTGCACGGTTTCATTCACTTCCTCAGCAGTCAGCTGACTTCTTGAGCCCTTAAAGGGGGGAATATTGAGGTGTACCCCTGGTGGTAATAAATCTCCAATATCAAAACCCCTGTCAGCCATTATATTATCCCCAGGTTCAATGTGGTTAAGAAAGCCAGATTGGGCAGTAATGAGCTTATCTGATAACTGTCCACTCCATAACTTAGAGACAAAAATAACCTGCCCATTTGGAGAAATCCCAACTAAAACCTTAAAAGTATTGTGGTGTTTATAGTTAGACCACGTCTGGGATTGGGCTAACATTGAAGATGGCACTTCAACAAAAACTTCAGTACAATCTATTATTGCACGTGTTGTAGGATAAAGAGCAAATTGCTCTGGCATATTTTTTCTAGTCAAACTTTGATTTGGAAATGGAAATAGCAATCTTAACTCAAAAAATAAAAAAATAATCCAAGTGCAAAATAATTTACTAAAGTGCGCCTTAGAAATAAAAACATCTATCGGCCATATCCTGTACAAAACAAAAAAATAAAAGATTTTCTCGTCAAGATCTAAAATCACATCAACAATACAACCACCGAAACAACCCCTATCCCACCCTAACCAGCTACTATACAGATCAGATATGAATAAATTATTTTTCGAGAGAGTGATCTTCACTGTACGGAGGTCTGTTACAACTGATAGCAAGGGAAATAGGAACAGAAAAACCGGAAACACACACCCATATGAAATTTTACTTCAGTTGCCAAAGAGATGCCCCTACTACTTATATTTTTTTAATTGCAGGTTCCCAGTCAACAGCTATCACCAATAAATACTACACCTGCATTGGGTAAAGGTCAGTATTGTGCTAAGCTTTAAATACTTATCCTTATTTTTGAATGAAAAAAAAAATGTTTTGAAAGAAGCATTTGCATTGATTAGCAGTTATATATACACTTATCAGTAAATAATATAATTATACACATTTTTACAGCATTAAACCAGATGACACTGGGTGACTGCATAAACATGCTGAAATCTGTTGGACTCACAAAATATGAAGACGTATTTGTGGAAAAATGTGTTGATGGTCCAATGCTTGAGGCATTCATTCACCCAAGTTTTGGGCAGGAACTGATGCTATCAATGGGAATTACCAATAATGACTGTCTACGCCTTATCCCAGAAATATACAGAATCAAAGCACATGGTTACAACATGACCACATCCACTGGTGCTGCTTTTTAATACATAAATTTGAAAAAGATGTATTTTTTTGTTATCATTTGTTATCATTTTGTTCAATACTAGCTGTTATCATTTGTTATCATTGTAGGGATTAAAATATGAACTTTGCAGAAATAAGTCTATTAGTCAAAATACATGCAGTCCAATTAATAATGTTTTTTCAACTAGCTACCAGGCACTGTTAGCAAAGTATTCTCGCTGGTGTTTTATATAATATAACAGTACAATACAGTATACATATTGTCTAATGGTCAAAGGTTTACCAGTTGAGTTTTCACATTAAACATATCCACAACTGTTAAAAATCCCTGTGCAGTTTTGAATCTGAAAGCACAATATTAGTGATTATTTTCTGTACTTAGAGATATATACATGCCATTAGTAAACAGTTGGGTTTTATAATTGTTCAGGTTTGTACTTACGTTGAATAAATATATGTCTTGATGTCTTTTCAGACAACTCTTTCCAATGCTAAAGCACTTTTCTTTCGGGTTCATATCAGGGGAATAAGGTCTATAAATGAAATACAGCATTTTAAAATCAATAAATATTACGTTCACAAGTATTGGACTCAATTATTTGTTTGTTTTTTTTTAATTTTTTTTCTTCTACCCCTTTGTTTTTTGAGTGTTTTTTTTTTTTTTTTTTTTTTTTTTTGTATGTGCGTTTGTTTGTTTTTGTTGTTATGATTATCATTACCATCAAGATTGTGCTCATTATTATATATATGCAAATGCTTACGGCAGAAATGCAACAATCCCTCCTTTCGATCTAATCAATCTGAGAAACTCTGGAGAATGGTGTATTGGGCAGTTGTCAAGGACAACAACTGAACAGTTTTCCCCATTGGCGAATGACCCGACCAATGGAGCTACAAAGTGTTCCACAGCAAACTCAAAATTTGCACGATCAAATGCCCCTGCAATCACATGTGCAGCCTGTACACCATGAACTGTTACAGCCCCAAGAACACAGTATCGGGAACCACGTGTAAATTCTTCCTTTCGTGACACTCTAGTTCCAACAAGAGAGCGGGCATACTTTGTCTAAAAATTATAGAGTGCAAACAGTTAGTTCGTGAAACACAGTATGAAATAGCATAAAATAATAGAATTTGCATAACAGATAAATTTTATAGAACTATAAATGTTTTCACTCTACCAACAATTATTGGCAACAATTTGAACAATAATTTATGAAAATTAGAGTCATTTGCAAAAAAAAAAAAAAAAAAAAAAAATGAAACAAAATATAATAATCTATGTGTAAAAAAATGTCATGCACTAAAAAATAAGACACTCAAAAGAACGTACGGTATAAAAGTGGTCCATTTCACGGTTAAACTTTACCTCGCCAGATTAGGGTAACTACGAACCTGTATAGTTCCGTCATCTTTCGCGGATTCGTCTAGAAATATGAACTGCTCAGGTCGAAATTGTGCTACAAATCGTCTGTATTGAGCACGTCGAATTTCATCTCCTTGACGAGGAATAACTTGTAGCTTAGGATACAAAAGACCGAAATATGCAAACGAAGTGAAGGGCAATTTTTTTCATCGCTTACTGATCTAGTCTAACAAACAAACAAAATAAATAACGTACCTTTTTGCATATTCCATCCATGATTGGATTTCGTCGAGAAATAGTTCCGGGCGGCGTTCAATAACGCCACCAAATCTGCCGCTTAATAAAAAATTTCGAAAGTATTTGAAATGCCGTATTTTAACTTTCAATTGAAAGTAATTCAGCTTCTGTTCTTACATGTCATCAAACGATTTTTTGATTTTCTTCTCGGTGGATCTTCGACTCCGAGCGTATCCTCGTACAATTTGCTGATCTTGCAAACGAATCTTCTACTATCACATAGCGAATCAGCTATTTGGTCGAAAGTTGACCCACGATTTTTAAGAATAATTACTCTCCAACGTTTTTTTTTTTTTAATATAACTATTTTTATAACTATTTTTAGCGTATTTTACCATATTGTACACAATATTTTATATTTTATCAATTGTACTACTATTTATTATAAGTTTATATATATTTATATATTCGTGGACTACCTGTAAACTAGCAACTCATTTTAATGCTAAGTGTAGTTACCACGCTAAATAAAAGTATGTATAATAAAAAAGTATGTATGTATGTAACGTAACGAAGTAGTAAACGGTTTAACCATTTTCAAATTTTCACAAAAAAAATATAAACAAACTTCTCGACTAAATTTATTAAAAAAAAGGCGCCGTCTACGTTCCGCCCTGTTGCACATGGTTTCAGCAGCCAGGGAAACAGAATGATTGACGTCCATCAAATCTCAAGTTTCGTCGGAACTTTTTGTGAGCAGTGCACGTGTGACTGAGAATCACAGTAATGAGGATGAGATGTAATTTCAAATCCTCCAAATTCGGATTGGACATGATTTCAAGTCCTTGTAATTAAGCGGACTTGAAATCCTGTCCAGTCCTCATTGTCGGATTTGAAATATTACATAACAGACTCTGAATGTGTGATAAATAATTTACTGCCAGATCGAAATAATTCCAGTGTAAATACACGGAAGAAAAGAACTTTTACAATTCCCATTTGTAAGACATATTGCTTTTTAGACTCTTTTATAATAGCTTCAGCAAAGCGCTATGATGAACAATAATATCCTTTGGCAGTAATTTTCCTTTCTGGTACTGCCAATGCAGTTCTTGCGCCTTGCAATGATCAACAAAGTTTGGTATTTCAGACATGATATCCTGTGTGACTTCTGTAACTAAAATGAGTGTTTTTGTAAATTAGTGCTATTGCAATGAAGACTACACTATTAGAATTAACGATCTATGAAGCGGCAAGATTTCTTTGGTTTTCAATCAATTGACTAGGGAACTGAAACAAAAGGATTCCACACTCACACCCTGGCCATTTCCCTCTAATACAATTAATTCAACTGTAAAAGTGAGTCAAAAGTGACGCCAAGATTACGAGTCCTGTCAAAGGACGCTGAGCCAATGTCAATTGTTAGGCCTACTCCGGGACCTAAAGTCGGCTAAAGTCGCACAAAATCGCCTAAAATCGCTCAAAGTCGCCTATAGTTTGGCAAAATTGCCTTAAATTAACAGCGGATTTACTGTCTCGAAATCTGTTTGTCCTGAACAGAAATTACCAAGGAAGGTTAAATTTATGTAGCCAAATTACTTATTATGACATAAACAATTAAAGGCCTACTCTGGGCCAGCAAGCCACCTTAAGCTGCCTTGGGATGCCTTAACCTGCTTCAAGCCGCCTAAAACTACCTCTAGCCACAATAAGTCAATGGAAGCCACACCAGGCATAGAAGTCAAAAATAGCATTTACTTGAACTCCTTTCAAAAACATAAACATTGTTGACGATTTTAAATTTAATAATTCCATAGGCAATAAAATTACTTTTAGATATATTTAACATTTTTATTAATCTTGTTATTTTTTGTTGTTCTCTTGTTTTCCTTTTTTTTAATCATATATCCAAGTTTAGACCTATTACAGAACTATATACCTTTTATTCACATTTGTTTAAAATTAATAGATCATTTACCAATTTCAGCTTAATTTTAAAGTTTGATATTTAAAGGAATATTCTATATAATGTATCTATGGTTATCTATTTGATCATAAGGGCAAGTAGTTATATTAGTAATTAAAAGTTTATTTATTTGTTTACTGAAGTATCTTGATACCTCAGTACTAATAACACCTTACAAACAAAACAGAAAAGAGCCAAAATTGCTTAAAATTGACACAAGCAAATATATGCTACATACATTGTATTTTGATATTACATTTCATAATTACATTTTTTACTAAGAAGTGTTTGACATTATCTTGGTAGAACTGAGAGAGTTTTTACAAAAAAAATCCTTAATTACAAGCACTCTGAACCTAATTGCCATTATTTTAATGAATTAGGTCCTCAGTTAAAGTTTTTTTTCGCAACTATACTATCCAAGAAGAAAAAAACACCTTATTTGTCGATATAGAAACATTTTCTTAACTCGACTAGTTTAGAAACCATGATTTTGGTTGGACTTTTTCCAAGTTATTAGAAAACAATCCCAGTTATAACACTCATTCATTATTTTTAGAATTTTAAGATCTAGATAAGGCTAAAGCGTTTAACTTGGACTGTGAGCCAGTATGTTTTATGAATTTTGATAAGGGTGCATTGAAGATCTGAGAGCATTTCGACCAATGATAAATTTAAAACTATCGTTTCGATACCAATCAAAATGCATCAATAAAACTTTCAAAAAAAATCACCGATCCATGGACTTTGTTCAGCTATAATCCAAGCTGAAGTGAATGACTGAAGTTAATCAATATCGTAAAAAATAATATCAAGTACAAGTTAACTTAATAATTAACTTTAATACTCATTTGGCGCGTGTTTAGACTGAGGTAACAAATCTTACCAGCTCTCCTGTTCACAGATTCATTCCAATATTTTTTTCTTTCTTTTATGGAAAAGTGGATGCAGCAAAATCATGTCTACACTCCGATCAATAGCTTACATTTTTGCTAGTAGTAGCCAAGTCCGCCATTTTGAAAAACACTTCTTGTGGACTGGTCCCACTTGGTCCCAGTCTATTTGAGACCATAGGAATTCCAAAAATAATATTGCATTTGTCAACCACAAAAATAGACTCTTCCTCAGTCTCTCGCTCCGTCGCTACGCTCTCTGCATAGAGACTGTTACACCAGAATCTCGCAAAGGATTGTAGGTCCCACAAATTTGGGACCCATGATCCTTTGCTATGATAGGTCGGCATGTTTGAACAAGATTGAGTACCGAATGGATAATACGCTGACCAGTATCAAGATGGCTGCTTCAAAACCAACTCCACCGGTACTTGTGAATTTTAATGCACTTGAGGCATTAAATAGAAACGTTTTGTTAAAACTATCGCACTTCAAAATCAATCGAAAGATAAGGACAATTCCATATCTCAAGCCTAAACAGTGTGACTGTGTGCTTGCATCTGTCCACAATCAAGATATTTTAGGTAAGAAATCATGGGTCAGTTGTACGGATTGTACGAATAACACCTAACAACAACAATAACAACACTTTATTAGATATATTCAATATTCTTTCGATAACAATCGACATCCATCGATGACAATTTATCAGTCGGAAACTGACAAACAACCAACTGGAAAAAAAGGTTATTTTTTAACCATTTGCAGTGTAAGCACTCCAAGTATTACACATTACTGATTAAAAATTATTGTCATCAATGGGGATAATGCCAACTGGATATGGAAAAAGTCTTTTATTTGAACTTATCCCAGTATTTTGGAGTTTAGTTTTCAAAAAAACAGTCAAAGTCTTAATTGTTAGCCCACTGAATGCCATTATTGAGCAGCAACAAGAGGTTCTTGGTAAAAGGGCATATGTCCTTAAAAGAGGTTAGTATATACTTCTGATTTTTAAAATTATTACAAAATGATAGTAAGTAAACAATGTATTACAATGTACTAGCCTCTCATTCATGATCTGTGATATGCTACTCGCTGTTAGCTACTGTTGATGCAAAAGCCTCATCATGGTGTCTATTTCGTGTCTGCTGCAGTGTATGCAGAATTTGCAAGGTTTTTCATGATTCTTCCTGTAATTGATATAGCAATATTATAAAAATACTTTTTCTGTGTTTGAAGGCCTAAAAACTTATTTTACCTAAGGTGAAAGTTTCACATTGAAACTAATACAATTGATCTTTATAAACCCTGCAATCTTATCTATTTTATTATCATTGAAGAATGTTGAACTTCAAAAAATTACCCTTTAAATTTATAGAGTGAATTTTGTTGAATCTCTTATAGGCACACATGATGATAATGATTCTGATATTGAGACAGAAGATCATCAATCGTCCAAGCTGCGGTTGACTATAGCCAAGTTCCAATACATCCTTGGGCACCCAGAAGATTTTTTGGATAATGTTAGTATCAAAGCATTCCGATCAGCCAGATGCACTAAGGATGTAAAATTTATTTTTGTTGATGAGAGTCATTGTTGTGTTATGTGGTCTGAGAATTTCAGGCCACAGTACAAAGACCAGTTGCGGTCAATTTTCACTACTGCCACTATTGTTGCAATCACAGCTACAGCCAGTATTAAAATGCAAATGGAAATTAAGCGTGTATTAAATATGAAGGAGACTATTACATTGACATCAAACACAGACAGACCCAATTTAAAAGGCCGTCCGCGTAAAAGCGGTCCGGTGACATTAACTTTGAGATTTAGATTTTGCTGATCTTTTGTGTAATGAAAGACTATTATATACCTATAACAAAACCACAATTTAAATAATGTTTACTTTTTATTTTTTTGTGTTACGAATTTTTTTCCGTTACTACTTGCTGTGGCCTGTTTCGAGCATTTTCGAAGCTAAAATTTCATGCAAATTTCAACGGCGGTATTTTTCGAAATAACCATTCCTGACCAAAACAAATGCCGGAACCAGTTAAATTGAGCCTTAATCGATAATCAGACATGATTTTAAACTCATTGAGCAAAAATCTAGGACGTTACAATATTTTCATTTCACCCATGTTACGCACAATTATCGAACACATGAAAATACATCAAACTCATGCTCGATTTTCTAGAAAGTGGGGCATGCATTTGGAATTAAATTAGTACTGGAGAAACGTAGATACAATAGCAATCGTTAACAAAAAAAGAAACCTTGCGGCAACTATTTAACAAAACAGCTAGAGGCTCGTAAACTTACCTGAATTCGGGGTTTTTGATGTTTTGCCTTCATTTTGACAGTCTCGTTGAAATAACGGATTGCATCGAGATCCTTCGTTTATGAGCCTAAAACCATTAATCATGAAAGGAAATGTTGTAAAAATGCACAGAAATTCTATTTTCAAGGAAAAAGTATCAATTTGTGCAATTAACTATGTCGTATATTCAACATTTCTCACCTGGATCAGTTGTCAACTTTCGCAGTTTGTTATGTAGCGATTTCAAAACTTCCTCTCTTTTGGACAGTATTTCCAACATAATGAAAACTACTTTATGATTCCAATAGTACAATCGCTCAAGGACAAGTGCTTATTTACAAAAGAAATGATCAGAAATTGACCTCAAATCGACCTTCGCGCGAACCCTCATGTTTACACTTGACCGCTGACCAAAAAGAGATCTGGCTCATCTTAACACAGGTAGCCCACCTTTATTAGGCAATATAAATTATTTAGAGAGAAATATCGAAAATTAAAAATTCAAGTTAAAAATTGCATTAAAATACTATTGTTAATTATACTCAATTCTTATTCTTCTTTTTACTGAGCTTTACATTTGTTTCGTTGATTATGTATGTAAAGAACGTTTGTGTGTGTGTATGTGAGCTACGGTGGCCCACAACTGTCACGTCAATACACAAAATTGTGGTGCCCACAACTGTCACGTCAATACACAAAATTGTGGTGGCCCACAACTGTCACGTCAATACACAGAATTCACTGACATCACAACACAATACATCTCAATTTTTTTTAATTTTTTAATTTTTTCAATTTTTCAATTTTTTTTTTAATTTTTTTTAATTTTTTATTTATTTATTTTATTTATTTATTTATTTATTTTTTTAATGTGAACTAGTGAGCAGCACGACGGAGAACTGTTTGTAGTTGTAAACGTTTTAATTCTGACTAGTTTCGTCTCTAACGGATTTTTTCAATTTTTTAATTTTTTTTTATTTTTTTATTTTTTTTATTTTTTATTTTTTAATGTGAACTAGTGAGCAGCACGACGGAGAACTGTTTGTAGTTGTAAACGTTTTAATTCTGACTAGTTTCGTCTCTAACGGATTTTTTCAATTTTTTATTTTTATTTTATTTTTTTATTTTTTTTATTTTTTATTTTTTTATTTTTTAATGTGAACTAGTTAGCAGCACGACGGAGAATTGTTTGTAGTTGTAAACGTTTTAATTCTGACTAGTTTCGTCTCTAACGGAGACTTTTTCAGAGAATATTTATTACAACTAATAACCAGCTATATATAATATGTAAGTTTTTGCAACGTGACAAGCATTAAACTTCTCGTGGAAGTGACTAAATACTAATATATGCTGGTACAGGATATACGTAAAAACGTAATGACTCGTGTTATAATAATATTATTTTTTAGATAATTTTTATTTTTGGGGCCCATGCAATTAGCGCTAATTGTTGTAAAAAATATTCTCTGAAGAAGTCTCCGTTAGAGACGAAACTGGTCAGAATTAAAACGTTTACAACTACAATCTGTTCTCCGTTGTGCTGCTCACTAGTTCACATTAAAAAATAAAAAAAAAAAAAAAAATAAAAAAAAAAAAAAAAATAAAAAAAATATTAAAAAATTAAAAAAATTAAAAAAAAATTGAGATTTATTGTGTTGTGATGTCAGTGAATTCTGTGTATTGACGTGACAGTTGTGGGCCACCACAATTTTGTGTATTGACGTGACAGTTGTGGGCCACCGTAGTGAGCAGCCCCGTAATATGCCATTTGTAATGCACATTTTATGCGAATAACTCAACTTTGAATTGATGAGCATATTTGATCCCAGTGTTTACTTTAAGCAAAGGTAATGCCATATCCCGTGTACAATTAAGGCTGAACTACTTGCAGAAGAACAGATTTACGTAAATCTGAATTTTTAATTTTCGATATTTCTCTGAACATACATTTACATTATCTAATAAAGGTGGGCTACCTGTGTTAAGATGAGCCAGATCTCTTTTTGGTCAGCGGTCAAGTGTAAACATGAGGGTTCGCGCGAAGGTCGATTTGAGGTCAATTTCTGATCATTTCTTTTGTAAATAAGTACTTGTCCTTGAGCGATTGTACTATTGGAATCATAAATTAGCTTTCATTATGTTGGAAATACTGTCCAAAAGAGAAGAAGTTTTGAAATCGCTACATAACAAACTGCAAAAGTTGACAACTGATCCAGGTGAGAAATGTTGAATATACGACATAGTTAATTGCACAAATTGATACTTTTTCCTTGAAAATAGAATTTCTGTGCATTTTTACAACATTTCCTTTCATGATTAATGGTTTTAGGCTCATTAACGAAGGATCTCGATGCAATCCGTTATTTCAACGAGACTGTCAAAATGAAGGCAAAACATCAAAAACCCCGAATTCAGGTAAGTTTACGAGCCTCTAGCTGTTTTGTTAAATAGTTGCCGCAAGGTTTCTTTTTTTGTTAACGATTGCTATTGTATCTACGTTTCTCCAGTACTAATTTAATTCCAAATGCATGCCCCACTTTCTAGAAAATCGAGCATGAGTTTGATGTATTTTCATGTGTTCGATAATTGTGCGTAACATGGGTGAAATGAAAATATTGTAACGTCCTAGATTTTTGCTCAATGAGTTTGAAATCATGTCTGTTTATCGATTAAGGCTCAATTTAACTGGTTCCGGCATTTGTTTTGGTCAGGAATGGTTATTTCGAAAAATACCGCCGTTGAAATTTGCATGAAATTTTAGCTTCGACAATGCTCGAAACAGGCCCTAGCAAGTAGTAACGGAAAAAAATTCGTAACACAAAAAATTAAAAAGTAAACATTATTTAAATTGTGGTTTTGTTATAGGTATATAATAGTCTTTCATTACACAAAAGATCAGCAAAATCTAAATCTCAAAGTTAATGTCACCGGACCGCTTTTACGCGGACGGCCTTTTAAGATACACTGTCATGCAAAGACCTTCTCACACAGGAAAGGGAAGGAGTATTGAAGAGTCCTTAACATCAGTTTTCTTGCCATATGGAAATGAGCTAAAAGAAAAAAAAAACAATTTCCAAAAACGGTGGTATACTGTGGGCTTAAGTGGTGTGGGTTCGGGAATGAGCTTGGCGTAATGATATTAAAGGATGGAAGAGTTTCCAGTGCAGGTGCAAATGAGGTTGCCCAATTTCATGCACCTCTCTCCACAGAGGTGAATAATATTAGTAGCTAATAACAGCTCTTGTACCTAGCTAGCATATGATTTTGATGGTTTATTCATTTTATCATCAATTTTGTTCATCCATCGCAATGTTTTTTTTTTCTATATCAAGTACATGTATGTTTGATGTTTTACTATAACATACTATAACATAGTGCAACACATAGTGGACTTGCACTAATTTTTCCTTGCTAATTAGTTAAATTAGTGTTTATCAGATTTATTGTTTGTGTTCTACCATTTGGACAAGACTTAGTATAATTACTTTTATCTTATTTTTTACAGATGAAAGCAGACATTCTTCATGCCATTAAATCTAAAGATAGCACAATTAGGCTTTTATTTGCAACTGAAGCTTTTGGTATGGGAGTTGATGCACCTGATGTTAGACGAGTTGTAAATGCTTCACCACCTTGTACCTTGGAAAGTAAGTACTAGCTTTGTTATGGTTTTAGTTGTTTTTCACAAAATGTATTAAAGTTGCCATATAATCATGATATAGTTAAATTGCCAGACCTAAACAAACCATTACAATTTTTAGGAATGTTTTTTTTAAGACCACAATGATAATTATTGTTTACTTTGAATTTAATTTTCATGAAAAAATATGGCATGAGACATGACAAAAGCAAAAACAATCAAATGTACATTTTTCATGCAAGATGCACTCTGATTTTGAAAATAATTGTTAGGCATTTAACAATTATTAATTCGATGATGATAAGACTGATATCTATGTCAGGCGGAGCCCTCAATGTCAGCAATTGACAAAATTGACAAATTTGCTTAAAAAAATTTTTTTTTTCTGTGAAGAAATTGTTAAATCTTTGAAATTTCTTTTGGCTGCAAAAACTTGAGAGAAACTGCAGAGAAACCAAAAGTGCATTAATATTAGGCATGATTTACCCCAAATTCAATGTTTAGCATACATACACTGTAATACATTGAGTTCATGTTGTTTTTTATAGTAAAAATCTACTACTATCCCAAAAAGGTTATGTCCGCAACTTTTTTGGGTAATGTCCACAACAAAGAAATTACTCTAGCTTCCACAAAATTGAATATTATATAGCAAAGTTTTTGACTATTGTTAAACTCCCAATTTTGCTAAAACTACCCAAGTTTGTATTTTCTTGAAAACTTTTCACAATTCACAGGAATTTCATCTTTAAAAAGATCACCTAAAAAATGGTTGATTTTACGGTAATGTCCGCAACAGTCACTCTTATTGAAATATCTAAGGAGAAAAAGGAGGTATCAATTTTTTTTCAAATGCATAGTGTAAGGGTCCCCTAAGCTTTACTATAACCATGTTTGGTCCACATAGGTTGCAACAGTTAGTAGTTACACATTGTTTTGTAACAATATTTTGTCTCTGAGGGTAATGTTCACAACATGGAATTGACCAAAGTTAGGATTGACGTTAATTTCACTTGAAATTATATTCAATTTGATTAGGTTTTTTTATGTTATTGCACCAAGAAATAAAATGATGTAAGGTGTTATAACCATGACTATTTCCATGCTACACATAACAACATAGTGTACCGAGAAAGGCAATAAAACTAATTTTTGCCACTGCATTACAGCATACAGTGAAGAAACTGGTAGAGCGGGCCGCGATGGCCTTCCATCTGAGGCCATCATGTTTTTCAACAATGAAGATTTGGGAAGACCAAATATAACCAACGAGATGAAAGAATACTGAAAGCTAGGCTCTTGTAGAAGTATCTGTCTAAATACTTTGGACATTCACACATACCGCCAAACATTGTACACAACTGCTGTGATAATTGCATGAAAATATGTCAATGTGATACATGTGTTGATAAAGTGCTTGTGGGATCTACAGAAACACTCAAAGTTGATGACTTCCCATCTGACAAAACAAAAGAGCATATAGTATTTTCAGCAATTATTCAATATTTCAATGCTGTGAATGAAATTAAACAGTCAGAACACTGCATTGATGTTACAATGTACACTGGCTTGACTGAGGACTTTGCCACAGAAATTTCAAAGCATTATAAACAGCTCACTTCTGATGTATTTGCCATTAGGTACCCTTACATTGAGGAATCATATTCTACTCAAATAATGAAAATAATTGAATGTTTGAAATAAGTACAAATCAATGAGAGAATAATATAATAACGGATACATAACAGATGGTACTTATCATACTTTAATGAAATTCTTTTTTGACAATCATATCGTTTGTATTTTACAATAGAAAGTGTATGAAGTACACAGTGATGCTGCTGACAGTTTGTATATGTATGACTTGTCTTCTATCACTCAGTGAACATTAGGTTAATGCATCAAATGATGACTTTATATCACTGCTTAATCTAGTGGTTTAGTTACCCAGACTACATGCATGCTGTGGAATATGTGTTCTGATCCAATTAAGAAAGTAATTAATGTCAAGAGATTGCAGCAAAGTGCTGTTGACAGTTTTGAATGTTTCATGAACACGACCTGGAACCTCTTTGAAAGGTTCTAAATTTCTTAGATCTTCAATTATACTTAGCTCATCACTAGTTTTTGGTTTAGTGGCATGCTTTGTTGTCCTTTTTATTACATTTGATATTTGATCAAATTTGTCGGCAATATCTCCTATTGCTGCCAGAGTACAAGTATGCCTATTAATATTTGCTTCAGTTTTATTACTGACCATATGTTTAATATGATGTTTGAACTTTTTCACTATATATTCCATTTGTAAATCCACAGGAATATGTGAGTCTATTGCTCCCTTGGTATTTACAAACATTGCATAAAACTCATAATGTGCTTCTTGCTCAGAAAGGATGATAGTTTGATGAATTAGGAATCGTAAGATTTCATTCGCATATTTGCTCATGTAATTATCAGCTTTCAAAAAAATCATTAACAATTTTAGTGTTCGTAGCATTCTTTCTCTGTTGGGTACCTATGTATATAGAAAAATAAAAGTAAATAAGAAAATCTTTGCATTTTTTCTAATTCAGTTTAACATGGTGCAGACTGACTTAACTGGGTGCTATGATAAAGAGTGCAAAGTATATGTCCATTAAAAACAACAGTCATGCATGGCCATAATATTGTGAATGATAGAGTATACACACTAAAAGTATTCAACATAGACGCCACAAATAGTGCTTAAAATAGAGCTATTTACTACATATAAAGTGAAAACTGTTGCACACATTGAGAGTGTTCTCAAACTAGACTTAATTGTTTTAATTTCTTTAGTTTAATAATAAGTTAATTAACTTGGAGGCTACCCATCAGTTAATTGGTAGCCTCCAAATCTGGACTGTATCATCAAGACAAACATTGGTGTCTTTCTTTAACCTTGATGGAGCCAATGAAATTCTTATAAAGCAACCCTAGATCTAGTACTAATGATCCATTAGGGAGTAAAACATGAACATACTTATCATTGGTAGCTTCTAAAACAAAATACAGAATAAAAATGATATTTTAGAGTTGACAAATGGTCCATTAGATTCATCAATATAATAACAGTAAGACATGTTTGTACTAGGAAGCACAATGAAATCTGTTTTGTTACTTATAAAAAAAGAAATATAATCAAATAGAACCACACCAGTAGTTTGGTTTTGATCAGTGTTTGCATAAGACTGTTGTTCTTGTGTTGTTCCTACAAAGAAAAGAAGTATAGCATTATGCTGTTACGCTAACCTGCTATCATGCTACCTGGTAGTATCATTACTGGCAATTTGAATGCCAGTGAGCATATTGCATTGCTTAATTTAGAGAGGAAACCCAAGAACATTTTTGACTATATTTTATTATACAGTATATATGCAATGCAAATACACTAAGAAATTATAAATTTCCCACAGCCTTAAGCATGATTGTAGCAAATTTTGCAAAAAACAAAATGAAGTGAAATAACTTTGAAATAGTCTATAAGAGTTCTTGGGTAAAAATCCCGAATTGGCTTCGGTTGAAGTTGTCACACTGTAATATGAAGTATGATTCAAAATGATAATGATGTACATAATGTATAATGCATGCATCTTTGTTAGATAGGTTGACTATATAACTTATTGATAACTCAACTCAACGATAAGAATGATCCATCTTGTGTTCATGCATTCAACTTTGGTGGATTCACTCTTGTGTTAGTATTATTTTGTTAAAATTAATGTGTTGAGGAATGTTATTTATGTCATGAAAATAATTAGTATAGCTTAATTATGTCACATGCACTTGAAAGAGGATTACAATCTATTTACCATATTCAATTTTAGTGTAGTTCATAAGAGCATGTTACCACATAACTATAAATTAAACAGGATTGTATAGATATCAGAGTTATTGACTTTAGTAGAGTTTCCATTAATTTCAAATTTTCAAATCACATTTATTTAATTTCTGTTAAATTAATATTGTGTAATCAATGTATTTGAAATACCACATCAAAGCCATGCTTTCTTTAACTGTTATAATTTACCACTTTCACAATGAACATAATACATGATTTTTAGGGGTAGGTTTTGCAATGCAAATAAAATACCTATAATTTCATTCACATTACCCTCCAAAATCAGAAGATATTATGGGTATGTAAAAGTTGATAATGATATTACAATCAGTCTGCAAATTATATAAGAATGATATATATCACTTTAACAATTTATGATATGATTTTTAGTTGACAGGCACTGCTCCTGAAAAATAAAAAGGTCAACTGTTAAAGTTAACTGATATACAATAATTATAAGTAATGACATTATCACATGTTGGAGGGACGTTTTTATAATGGCTAACATCTCTCCCTCATTTTATTCAGGAGTCATATGACAATGACAGGGACACTGGGTTCAAAAAATCCACCTGGCTCAGAAGTGGTTTATTTACTTGGCTAAGCATGGTTGTATTTTCACTTTCTTCAGCAGGTAACAAATGTGGGAAAGACGTAAACTGTGTTTTCAAAACAGTCTTTACTTTGTTCTGTATACACTTCACTTGACAACAAATCACATTACTCACTGTGAAAACTCCTAAGCCTATAATTCAATCAACGTTTTCCTTGCAAGTCATGATTACAAACTCATACCTCAGCCTATTTCTTAAGATATTGGGGATTACATGTCCAATTCCTATATTATATATAGCTAAGCTAAGATTTCATTCGCATATTTGCTCATGTAATTATCAGCTTTCAAAAAAATCATTAACAATTTTAGTGTTCGTAGCATTCTTTCTCTGTTGGGTACCTATGTATATAGAAAAATAAAAGTAAATAAGAAAATCTTTGCATTTTTTCTAATTCAGTTTAACATGGTGCAGACTGACTTAACTGGGTGCTATGATAAAGAGTGCAAAGTATATGTCCATTAAAAACAACAGTCATGCATGGCCATAATATTGTGAATGATAGAGTATACACACTAAAAGTATTCAACATAGACGCCACAAATAGTGCTTAAAATAGAGCTATTTACTACATATAAAGTGAAAACTGTTGCACACATTGAGAGTGTTCTCAAACTAGACTTAATTGTTTTAATTTCTTTAGTTTAATAATAAGTTAATTAACTTGGAGGCTACCCATCAGTTAATTGGTAGCCTCCAAATCTGGACTGTATCATCAAGACAAACATTGGTGTCTTTCTTTAACCTTGATGGAGCCAATGAAATTCTTATAAAGCAACCCTAGATCTAGTACTAATGATCCATTAGGGAGTAAAACATGAACATACTTATCATTGGTAGCTTCTAAAACAAAATACAGAATAAAAATGATATTTTAGAGTTGACAAATGGTCCATTAGATTCATCAATATAATAACAGTAAGACATGTTTGTACTAGGAAGCACAATGAAATCTGTTTTGTTACTTATAAAAAAAGAAATATAATCAAATAGAACCACACCAGTAGTTTGGTTTTGATCAGTGTTTGCATAAGACTGTTGTTCTTGTGTTGTTCCTACAAAGAAAAGAAGTATAGCATTATGCTGTTACGCTAACCTGCTATCATGCTACCTGGTAGTATCATTACTGGCAATTTGAATGCCAGTGAGCATATTGCATTGCTTAATTTAGAGAGGAAACCCAAGAACATTTTTGACTATATTTTATTATACAGTATATATGCAATGCAAATACACTAAGAAATTATAAATTTCCCACAGCCTTAAGCATGATTGTAGCAAATTTTGCAAAAAACAAAATGAAGTGAAATAACTTTGAAATAGTCTATAAGAGTTCTTGGGTAAAAATCCCGAATTGGCTTCGGTTGAAGTTGTCACACTGTAATATGAAGTATGATTCAAAATGATAATGATGTACATAATGTATAATGCATGCATCTTTGTTAGATAGGTTGACTATATAACTTATTGATAACTCAACTCAACGATAAGAATGATCCATCTTGTGTTCATGCATTCAACTTTGGTGGATTCACTCTTGTGTTAGTATTATTTTGTTAAAATTAATGTGTTGAGGAATGTTATTTATGTCATAAAAATAATTAGTATAGCTTAATTATGTCACATGCACTTGAAAGAGGATTACAATCTATTTACCATATTCAATTTTAGTGTAGTTCATAAGAGCATGTTACCACATAACTATAAATTAAACAGGATTGTATAGATATCAGAGTTATTGACTTTAGTAGAGTTTCCATTAATTTCAAATTTTCAAATCACATTTATTTAATTTCTGTTAAATTAATATTGTGTAATCAATGTATTTGAAATACCACATCAAAGCCATGCTTTCTTTTGCGGCGTGACAGAAACAGACATGGTGGTGGTGTATGTTTCTACATAAAAAACACGATTAATTTTTCTTTTCGTGCTGACCTTACTATGCAAAATATTGAAAACCTTGTAATCGAAGTTCGTTGTAATCAATGCAAACCGATTGTGTTTGTTAATTGGTACAGACCACCTAATGCACCTTTTGATTGCTTCACGTCTATTGAAACAATCATAGGTCAACTCGATACTGAATGCATTGAGTTTTACTTAATGGGCGATATGAATTGTAACATTGCTTCTACCAATGATAACAACGCACGTATATTAAAAAATATCGCTAGTATTTACGATCTTCATCAATTAATCGATGAGCCCACAAGAATCACTGAGAAATCGTCAACGACGATTGATCTGATTTTCGCAAACTGCCCTGATAATGTCCTTTTCTCCGGAGTTGCTCATGTAAGTATCAGTGATCACAGTTTAATTTATGTTCATCGTGAATTATCTAGCGAAACTGATCGTAGGGGACATAAAAACGTCACCTATCGTAATTTTAAGACATTTAATCGCGACCGTTTTAGGCATGATATTTCAGTAGTTGATTGGAATACTGTACTAGGTAATTCCAATGACCCAAATATCATGTGGAACTCATGGAAAAATACATTTTTAAAAATAATCGATAAGCACGCTCCTTTGCGCAACAAACGAGTACGATCCAAATGTTCACCATGGATTACCCCTAATCTCAAAAAGATTATGTATGAAAGAGACAAATTGAAAATTGCAGCTATTAGATCAAAAGATGCACATGATTGGATTATTTACAAAAGGGCAAAAAATAAAGTAAATAACGAGATCAAATTATCTAAAGAGTGCCATTATAAACATGCCTTTAGTAAGCATAAAGGAAACTCTCAAAAGACATGGCAAACTATTAATGAGCTTACCTCACGTAAATCAAAAGATACATCTGTTAAAGAATTGCATATTGAGGGTTGTGCTATAAACGAACCATCTGAACTAGCAAATACGTTCAACAAGTACTTTGCAAAAATTGGACCAAAGCTTGCAAGTGAAATCCCATCGTCTGACGATGGTAACGAGGATGACACTCCAAGCTATCTCAGTTTTCTCACAGTTTCTGAAAATCAATTTCAGTTCAGTCAAACAACAGAAAACATTGTTCTCTCTCACTTAAATAAGCTTAGCACATCAAAAGCTACAGGATTAGATATGATATCTGCTAGAGTTATTAAAGAATGTTCAGACCTTATTGCTTCCTCAATTTGCAACATTTTTAACACTTCCTTAGAACAGGGCATCTTTCCAAGCGATTGGAAAAGTGCCCGAGTTACACCTCTATTTAAGAAAGGCGAAAGAAACGATATCGAGAACTATAGACCAATATCAGTTATTTGTACCATTGCTAAAGTGTTTGAAAGAATAGTATATGACCAACTGTATTCTTTCTTATCAGCAAATGATATTATCTCAAAAGAGCAATCAGGCTTTCGTGCAATGCACTCAACACTTACAGCCCTGGTAGAGGCAACGGATAGTTGGTCTTATGAAATAGATCGTGGAAAGGTTAATGCCATTGTATTTCTAGACCTCAAAAAAGCATTTGACACCGTTGATCACACAATTCTTCTATCTAAATTATGTACATACGGAATCCAAGGAAATGCACTTGCTTGGTTTAAGTCTTATCTAGATAACCGCACTCAACAGTGTCTTGTGAGTGGCTCGCTATCTGAGCCATGCACATTACAATGCGGTGTCCCCCAAGGGACAATATTAGGACCCCTATTGTTCCTCTTATACATTAATGATCTCCCAAACTGCATAGCACATGCCAAAGCAAGAATGTATGCTGATGACACACATCTTACATATGCCGATGATGACCTAACATCAATTGAAACATGTTTAAATGCTGATTTGAGAAATGTCAACCGCTGGCTAATCAACAATAAGCTAACCTTAAATATGACTAAGACTGAATTTATGTTAGTTGGCTCAAGACAAAAGCTCAGCACCCTTGCCGCTACTCCAGCCATATTATCTAACGGGTTACCGATAAAACAAGTTAGTTCAACCACTTCACTAGGAGTTACCATTGATAATAACCTCTCTTGGAAAGAACACATAGAAAAACTTTCCTTAAAGATCGCATCAGCTATTGGTGCCTTAAAACGAATAAGACCATTTGTGCATCAATCAACTTTACATGTTATTTTCAAATCATTAATCCAACCACATTTTGAATACTGCAACATTGTCTGGGGCAACTGTGGTAAGACCCTTTTGGACAAGATGCAAAAATTACAAAACAGAGCAGCACGGGTGTTGACATTTTCCAATTACGATTCAAATGCTGAGGAATTAATTGAAAAGTTAGGTTGGTCTACAATTAAAGTCCAAATGCAAAAACAAAAAGCCACTTTGACTTTCAAAGCATTAAACGGAGTCACACCTGAATACCTAGGTTCATACTTCACAGAAAGGTCTGAGTCTAGGTATTGGCTACGGGGTTGTGATAAGAAACTAAATGTTCCACTTCCACGCACTAATTATCTCAAAAATACCTTTCAATATAGTGCTGCTAAGATTTGGAACAGCCTACCAGAAAACATAAAAGAAGCTGAATCGTTGACTAAATTTCGTCGGCTTCTAAATTCTTTCTACGAAAAGTAATACACGGCATTCATGGAAAGCAGGTTGTAATTTTCCTTTGATTAATACATTAAAGTCGTAGTATATAATTATTATTATTGATGTTTTTAATACTTTTATCATTTAGATATTGTAAATATTTATATTTTGTTAAATCCTGATGAATTTACCGTGTTTAAATAAAGGTTATCTATCTATCTATCTATCTAACTGTTATAATTTACCACTTTCACAATGAACATAATACATGATTTTTAGGGGTAGGTTTTGCAATGCAAATAAAATACCTATAATTTCATTCACATTACCCTCCAAAATCAGAAGATATTATGGGTATGTAAAAGTTGATAATGATATTACAATCAGTCTGCAAATTATATAAGAATGATATATATCACTTTAACAATTTATGATATGATTTTTAGTTGACAGGCACTGCTCCTGAAAAATAAAAAGGTCAACTGTTAAAGTTAACTGATATACAATAATTATAAGTAATGACATTATCACATGTTGGAGGGACGTTTTTATAATGGCTAACATCTCTCCCTCATTTTATTCAGGAGTCATATGACAATGACAGGGACACTGGGTTCAAAAAATCCACCTGGCTCAGAAGTGGTTTATTTACTTGGCTAAGCATGGTTGTATTTTCACTTTCTTCAGCAGGTAACAAATGTGGGAAAGACGTAAACTGTGTTTTCAAAACAGTCTTTACTTTGTTCTGTATACACTTCACTTGACAACAAATCACATTACTCACTGTGAAAACTCCTAAGCCTATAATTCAATCAACGTTTTCCTTGCAAGTCATGATTACAAACTCATACCTCAGCCTATTTCTTAAGATATTGGGGATTACATGTCCAATTCCTATATTATATATAGCTAAGTTATAAATTCAAGAGGCACATGTCTAATAGTACATTGTAAGAAGCTCTTTAACAACTTTAATCCCATGCTAGATATATATTACCTTGACATCTTCTGTATACAAATGAGCCAACATTCTCCTTTAGCATCTATTTAAACTCACTCTTAACCCATATGATTCTTTCTTCATTATCTGTAGGAGCAACCTTTGTTGATGGTTTAGAATGTATATCGGCCAGCCCAAAGAAAGCACAGATCATCTCCACAATGTGTGCGTCAACAAATGTAAGGAAAAACTCTTTGTCCGGATGATAGTTTTCCTTTACATTTGCTTTCACTCCAAGGCGTTGAATTCGAAGTTGCTCTGACCTCATGGTCCCAATATCCCGAATACCCTCAGTATTGTACAGCTGCTTGTATACAACACTGAGGAATTTCATATCTAGGTGAAAGAATTCACTAGTTATAGGACTAAGATGTTGGAAGCGTGCTTCTGCTGTTGGGGCACCAATCAATAAGCATTTAGCTCCAGAAAACCTCTCCCTTGTTGACTGGTCTCCACCGATGTGAATTTTGGTTGTTTGGCTTAGTTCTTGGCCAGCCTTAGCAAGCACATCCTTAAAGGTTTCTTCGTATGATTTCAAGATGTGAACTACATCACCATATTCTTGTTCATTCCTCGGAAGAACATTTAAAGGAACAACTGTAGTTTTTTCTGTTAGATGGTCTGCAGAGTTACATGTACTGTCCACCAAATGTTTTGGGACCATCCCATTGATTTCAAGTTCGTGAATGAAATTAAAATAGTCTATGTACTCTGAAGCAACCTTCATAGTCATGTGAGTATAATCATCTAGCAATCTTTCCATATTGATGTCTGTGGGCAGGAAGTCCTTTGGAACAGCAATTTTGTAGTCTTTTTGTGGTCCATTAGCTTGTAGATGTGGAAAAGAAAGATTTTGTATCAAAACAGCTGACCCAAAGTAATGGAGCATTTTTGAGTGATGCTGTTTTCTTTCATCTCTCACAGACACCTTAAAATTGACATTATCTCCAACATAACGGATCTTTTTCTTTTTGATTAAACCATCAATTATCTTGTGATTGAAGTCTCCTTTGATACTATCAAGCAAATTGATATTGGCACTGTAGCCTAGACACACTCCAAGTCGATGTAATCTATCAAACACCTTAAAAATATTAAGACAAAAATGATTAAAATTATGTAAATGAAGACTGCAGTTGAAACACAAACATTTCCAGAATATCCCTTGAGTTCATTTTATGACATACACATGTTATTGTTTCCTAGTGTGTTAAAATGCAACTGTGAATTGTTAATTAATTTGATATTGAGTATTGAGGCCAGTGAATAGTTGAATGAACTTATAAATTGACTCCATAAGGTTAACATCCCTGCTATTCTTAATATAAATGTACCTTAACTTCACAAATGCTGTCAGACAGTAGAGATGATATAATCCTTTGCACCAGAGATAATTTATTGTTCTTTGCCTTAAACGATATATAGGATAAAAGGACATGAATTACTATAATTGTAAGTAATGTTATCAATGCAGTCTTCTTATCTTCTTATTTACATCAGTGAATTAATAAAATTATGTGAGTAGTATAGAAATGCCGTTGACCCAACATAATTATTCCGGTATCGCCGGTATGAGCGAAGAACAATAGCCGGTATGAACGGAGAACAAAAGCGGGATGCTGAGAACCAATGACAGACCGCTCTAAAAGAACAATAGCCGAAGGGTTGTGAGCCAATAACAGACCGCTGTCAGAGAACAATAGATACGGTCATTTCGAACTAACTTTCAGAGAATGGGGAGCTCATCGGCAAAACTTTGTTTTTTAATCTTTCCAATAATATAATTCTTATTATTAGAAGTTATCTAATTAGATAAAAATTTGTATGTGAGATAAAATTCTGGCTTCGCTTGTAATGAAATGAATGTTGAAATTTTCACTTGTGTTGAAAGTCGTTATTTTGAAGCACATTGTGTGTTATGCTAATGCCGATCGTACTTCAGACAGTCCGCAACAGGTTACGTATTTGTATCTAAATATAATTACAATATCTCATTACTGAGATATGTTTACAATTTCGTGCACGCAACACCAGTTAATACAATACCGTTTAGAAAACCAAATGTCAATTTAATTATTGTTCAAATTTACGTGACTTGTACGTAACCACAACACCAGTTAATACAATACCGTTTAGAAAACCAAATGTCAATTTAATTGTTGTTCAAATTTACGTGACTTGAACGTAACCACAACACCAGTTAAGGCCCGGGTCGCACTGAGACCAAAATTTTGTAATGTCCTGACAAAAATGAAAACATTATTTGTCCGGTAACAAATTTGTGTTTGTCATTTTGGGGTCGCACTACATTAGCAGAGTTCATACAAGTGTCAATCACCCGTGTTTACAAAGTTTTGGCGCGATTCTACAGTTCGCGGGTGAAACATGGATCGTGATCAGCTCGTTACTTTCGTCGCTGTTTTCTTCGCTCTGCTTTTTCTTCAATTCCAGTTTGACAGGACATTCATGTTTCTCTGCCATGCTAGACTTCATAACATAAATTTACAGCTAAATTTGCTGTTATTGGAGCGCCAACGACGACGAAGAAACCGTAGAAATCATCCTTATCGATGGGCTTTACCGAGACCTGCCGAGTCATGGTTTGAAATTAATTGGAATCATTGTAGAATACCTGGTTCATATTTTAAATCTCAGCTACGAATGGATAGAGACACCTTCGATTCCCTCTTAGATGTTATACGACCATGGATCACAAGACAAGACACACAGTTTCGAAATTGCATTCCACCAGAAAAGATTCTCGCCTGTGGTCTTTATAGACTCGCTCACGGCAACTCATATGTCACTATTGGTGCTAATTTTGGTATGGGGAAAAGTACAGTAATTGAGGCAGTTCAGGATGTCGTCGAGGCTCTTTACGAACTGAGAAATGTTTACATCAAGTTCCCAGAGAGTGAAGCAGAAACACGAGCATGTATTCAAGTGTTCAGTGAGATATCTGACCTTCCAAATGTTGTGGGTGCTATCGACTGCTCTCATATTGATATTAAAGCGCCAATTGAAAGTGCAGTGGATTACTTTAGTCGTTATCAGCGCTACGATTTTATTATTCAAGGTGTAGTTGATGGTAAAAAACGTTTTATTGACTTCGTTGCAGGATTTCCCGGTAGCCTTCACGATGCTAGAGTGCTTAGGAACTCTCGATTATACATTCGAGCAGAGAACAGAGAAATACTAAATAATCCACTACTTAATATCGGAAATAATGCCATAAGGCCGTATCTAGTTGGGGATAGCGCCTATCCTTTAGGAGACTGGATACAAAAGCCGTATCCTGAGGCAACAAGAAACTTTGACGAAATAAATTTCAATAAAGAGCTATCAAGTGCAAGAGTAAACATAGAATGTGCGTTTGGAATTTTGAAAAGCAGATGGAGGATTCTCTCTAAGAAATTCGAAAGCGATATTGACTTTGCAGCAAAGAATGCTGTTGCTTGTGCTGTTCTCCATAATTTTTGTATCATGAATGGTGACCATTGGGATGATGACTATGATGATGATGGTGATGATGACGATGACAATAATGCTGTAATGAACGATGGGGACGACATCAGAGCAATCTTAACAGACTACTTGAAATAGATATTATTCAATGTAAAATTTTAATGTTCATTCTTTCAATGATACAACAACTTTATCAACCGTATGTAAAAATTCATCAATGTTTCTGTTTACAAAAATCAAATACACATGTGAATTAAAAAATAGTCATCAAGTGTTAGCGATCACATAAAAACAATATATAATGATCTATAATGATATGTATGTTTTGATTGAAATATATACAATAAATTGTTATTTAAAATGGCTATATAGTAGAAATATTATCATCAAATATTTCTGGAACAGTAACAAATTATAAGTTCAAACTTTTTACTTGTCCATGATTATTTCTCTTTAGTTAAAACTTTAAGAAAATTACCTAAAAACATGTTCATTGAGTTCATTTGCTCTGTTTGAGCTTCGAGCATTTTCTCCATTGACTCTGCTACCCTGTTACCTTGGGAGGTTAGACCAGTTATTGCGTCACGGAAATAATCATCATCGTCATTTTGGTTTGCTCGCTTTCGTTTATTCCTTTTGCGGTCATTCCTAGACTTTTTGTCCGTTTTTTTCTTTTCTGTTTCTTCGCTAGCGATTGAATCACTATTGGATGATTTGTCGCTGCTATTTGCAGGGCTATTTGCAGGACTTGAGCTTGATGTTTCACTTTCCACGGTCACGGTCTCTTTCACGTGGTCCAAAGTTACGACATCTCTGCACCCTAGTATCTCGTCTATCTCGTCGTAAAATGGGGACTTCCTCAAAGTTCCTCCAGTCTGCTTTCTGTTCCAATCTTTACGATCCTTGTAGAGGTCGATAAGATGTTTTATTTTCCTGATACATTTTTCGATCGTCTTGCTGGTATTGCATCGCTCGTTTATTTCGGATACGATCTCTCGCCAAGCATTTCTCGATTGACTGCTATTTATAACATCTTGCTTATCTGCCCAAAGCTTGACCAGTAGCTTTTGCTGTTCTTCTGTCCATTTGTCGTATTTTCTGTTGTTGCTTGACTCTTTGTCGTCTTTGCCGGGCTCTGTGTTTTGGTAGTTTACGGTGTTTAATTCTTCGTCGTTTCTAGATCGAGTTGAAGCCGGGGCAGCTAGATCGAATTGCTGTTGCGTGTACGGCATCCCATAAGACTGGTAAAAGAAGTTAGATGCACCACCATAAGGCCATGAGGGATCCATTATAGTTTAGTTCAGAAGACCAATTCTAACTACTGCGGCACGTGAACTAGTGTAGCCGCCGCATGGGCTGAATTGATTTTGCGTTGCGAGGATCAATCCAGAGAGCTGTCAATTTTTGACAGCAAAAGACACCTTTCCTTTGTTGACAAAAATTTGTTGGTCTCTCGGAGGCCACCAAATTTAATCCGCGGCGTCTTTGAAAATTTGTTGCATTCCAACAAAATTTGTAAATGGCTGACAAGTAGGTCGCACTGGTAAATCGTACTTGTTGACAGAATTTTTGTCTAAGTAAACACATTTTGGTCTCAGTGCGACCGGGGCCTTAATACAATACCGTTTAGAAAACCAAATGTCAATTTAGTTATTGTTCAAATTTACGACAACAACAACACCTGCTAATACAATGCGGAGTTTGCACTCGGTATTTTCTTCTCGCAAACAAGTCAAGATGAACTCTAGATAAAAACAACTAAAGACAAACAACTTATTACAAAGGAACTAAGTAAATAAAACAAGATGACACGTGTATTTTCAATGCATCGAATAAAACAACAGCAACAACAACAAGCCAGTAAATAAAAACATTTTCTTAACTAAAACTTAATGGTTCAATTAAATGGTTCGGACTTGTAAATAACACATGCGTGAAACAAATAAATGTTTGCCGTTTTTTCGTGAGCGTTGTGTTATCTATTTTTAATTAAAACCTCCAAAACATAAAAACAACAAATATTTCCCACACGTGTGAGCGCACATCTGTGTTTTTCACCCACGTACGAATGTTGGAAAATGCAAACTATAAAACCGCCTAAAGATGTTCATGCCTTCCAAGGCTATAAATTGTCCGTCCAACTTTTCCAATCACAGTTCTTACAAGCTCTTCTACAAACAAGATCTACTTTCTAGATAATCAAAAATGGAAAACTTTGATGAAGAAAACACCAAAGCTATCGCATCATTGTTGGCAGAGGTGAGTACATTTATCAATTTCACTCAACAAATTCTTAATTCGAAACTTAATTTTTCGTTTCTTTTCAAAACTAAATTTTCATCGTTTAAAATGTTATAGGCTGTGGAAGAAACCGACTGTTCTTCAAGTGTCCAGCAAGATAATATTCCTTCCATGGTGAGTGTTGTTTTAAAATTACCGAAGCTAATTGAAAATCAATTTGCTTACTCAACTGCACAAACAAAAACAATCCACGAACATTTTTTTGTAACTACCTAGATGTAAACCGAATAATGATACTAACATAAATGAAATTAAGTGTGCAATAAGTGAAAGTTGGAAACATTATCTTACAGGTGAAGAACATGAGCGTAACTATAAGTTAACATGTTTTTTTTTTCTTGATGATGTAGACATTTAATAAACAAACTTTATACACTATGATGTAGGTTTCTCTAATGTGGTTGACATTTTAGTTTAAATTCAATTTCTTGAATTTGTTTTAGAACTCAGCCACAGCGTTCAATTGCGTTTTATGTAATAAAACGTTTATGCAAAAATGTACACTAAATCGTCATCACAGAGAGAATCACACAGAAAAAGAAAATTTCAGCTGTCCTAACTGCGAAAAAACATTCAAGCGTAAACACGATTTGAAACGACATGACCTAACCTGTGACGGTGGTTCATCCAAGAGAAAATGCCAAGACCCTTGGCCCCAATCACCAGAGAAAAAACGCATGTCTGAAGAAGACATGATTGCTTTTGAGGTAGGAATATCGTAACAATTCTTGAACATGAACATAATTTTCCAGTATTTTCATTGACCCCCGCATGGTAGCGTGTCACAGTGTTTTATCAATTGAATAACACAGGAAACCCAGTTCATTAATCATAGAACACAGGAACTCCAAACTAATTGAGTACCAGTTTCCTCTCTTTTGTGAATCACACAGGAACTCTAACCTTCTAAATGTACGGATATTCAACACAGGAAACCCATAATATTTTTCTTTCCTTGTTCTGTAGTTGGCTAATATTCCAGAAGAAATGTTTGAGGAATATGATGGAGAAATATTTGGCATCGATCAAGATGAGGTGAGAACAAACAAACAAACAAACACGCAAACAAGCAAGCAAGCAAGCAAGCAAGCAAGCAAGCAAGCAAGCAAGCAAGCAAGCAAGCAAGCAAGCAAGCAAGCACGCACGCACGCACGCACACGCACACGCACACGCACACGCACACGCACACGCACACGCACACGCACACGCACACGCACACGCACACGCACACGCACACGCACACACACACACACACACACATAATAAAATGATTTATTGATTTTCAGATTCAAGAAGGAGGTGGAGAGATTGAAGAAGACTGCGCTTTGAATGAAAATGCTGTAATTACAACATATAAACCCAATCAAAGGGAAAAATACGATCTCTCCCTTACACTGCATGGTAAAAAGCCATCAATAATCAAAAAACTGAATAACAAGTTACAGAAAAGACATGGTGTCAAGTGGTTCTTATGTACCAAAACCAACATGGTCAGATCTAATCATGAAGGTGGAGAGCAGCTGGCGACACCACATTTTCGAAGTAAATGCAACACACTGGTGAATGACTCAGAATTAGAGAAAACCTATGATGAGTCAGTAGAGAAGATCAAACAGTCTTTTTTAGAATACCAAAGGGAAGGGTCTGGATTTCGCTTGGAGGAGGTAAGTTGCTGTTTTACCATAAACTGTCTTTGTGACTCACCATTGCGTATTAAAAATGTAAAAATGTTTTTCTCTGCCAGGTAATACACTTACAGCTTGGGTATGTCACCTACACGCCACTTAAGGGTGCTAGCTACCATCCACTTCCTAACAGGATTAAAAATAAAAGATCAGTTCTCAACATCCAAAACAGCGACCAGAAGTGCTTTTTGTGGTCAGTACTAGCAGCGATGTACCCTGTTGATTGGAGAGAACAGCCTCATCGTGTGTCCCACTACATCGGTCATGAGCAAGAGCTAAACATGGGGAACATAAAATATCCCGTCCAAGTGAAAGACATACAGAAATTTGAAAGTCTAAACCCTACCGTCAGTGTGAATGTTATTGGTTATGAAAATGGTGAGTTCTTTCCTCTCTACGTCACCAAAGAGAAAAAAGACCTACATGCTGATCTATTACTTTATTCTCAAGGTGCCCAAAACCATTATTGTCTAATTAGAAATCTGAGTGGATTGTTGAATAATAGAACAAGGCATGAACATAGAATGTTTTACTGTGTGTATTGTCTGCATGGCTTCATCCGACAAGATCTTGTGGATGACCATGAGCCTCACTGTAGTCGTCACGGTCCACAGAAGATCAAATTACCGGATGAAGATCATGCAACTTTATCCTTCAAAGAGGTGCAGAAGCAGCTCAAAGTGCCGTATATACGCTGACTTCGAGTCCATACTCGAAGAGTGTGACAGCACTTCTTTGGAGGATAACCTTAGTGGTACACAAAAAACACAGCACCATCTTCCCTCGGGGTTTTGTTATACTGTGGTATCTACCGTGGATCAGTATAGCAAAGCCCCAGTGGTGCACAGGGGGAGGGATTGTGTGACTGAGTTTATAAACAGACTACTACAGGAAGAGGAATATATTTCTCAGGTTTGTAAAACTGTCGTTCCTATGATTATCACGGAGGAACAGGAGCAGCAATTTCAGTGTGCCAGGGACTGCCATATCTGTGGGGATATTCTTGGAGCGGACCGGGTGAGAGACCACGATCACATGACCGGATTATATCGTGGAGCAGCCCATAACGAGTGCAACATCAATTACAAATTTACAGGGAAAATCCCCGTTGTGTTCCACAATCTCCGCGGATATGACAGTCACCTTATTATGCAGAAGATAGGACAATTAAAGGATAAAAGAATCTCCTGCATCCCTAACAATACGGAAAAGTATATTTCTTTCTCTGTAGATAATTTAGTTTTTATTGATTCACTTCAATTCCTCAACAGTTCTCTTGAAAAGTTAGTAGATAATCTAAGCAAGGATGGTATTGAGAAATTCCCTACTTTATGCAAATATATTGATAGTGATAAAGTTCCTCTCTTACTACGCAAAGGCGTTTATCCTTATGAATATATGAACAGCTTTGAAAAGTTTCAAGAACCCTGTCTTCCTGCTAAGGATCAGTTTTACAGTTCTCTTACTGACAGCAGTATTTCAGATGAAGACTATGCGCATGCGCAAAGGGTTTTTGAGGCATTTCATTGCAGTGATCTTGGCGATTACCACAACCTCTACCTATTGTCTGATGTGCTTTTACTAGCTGATGTCTTTGAGAATTTTCGTAACCTGTGTCTCGAATATTACAAGCTTGATCCGGGTCATTTTTATACGTCACCTGGGCTATCATTTGCCGCATGTATGAAGATGACTGGGGTTGAGTTAGAATTACTTACAGACCCAGACATGTATTTGTTCATTGAGGAAGGGATTCGTGGTGGTATTTCTATGATTTCTTATAGGTATGCTAAAGCGAATAACCCCTATGTGGAAGGGTATAATCACAACAAGCCAAATAATTACTTAATGTATCTCGATGCTAACAACCTTTATGGTTGGGCAATGTCACAACCGCTTCCTGTAAACAACTTTGGTTGGTTATCTTCTGGTGAGATTGAAGAACTCCAGGAAAACCTTATGACTCTGCCGATAGATGGTGAAGAGGGCTATATCTTGGAAGTGGACCTCGAATATCCGGTGGGACTCCATGACTTACATAATGATTATCCCCTAGCCCCAGAAAAACAAGCTGTTGGGCAGGAAATGCTTTCATCTTACTGTAAACAACTACTTGACGAGCTGGATATGACATACACTCCAACAACTAAACTCATACCCAACTTAAATGACAAAAACCATTACGTTTTACACTACCGTAACCTACAACAATATTTATCACTAGGACTAAGACTAAAGAAAGTCCATCGAGCGCTGGGATTTAAGCAATGATCGTGGCTCAAGACATACATTGAATTCAATACAGACAAACGTAAACACGCACGTAATGACTTTGAAAAGGACTTTTTCAAACTGTTAAACAACGCTGTCTTTGGCAAGACGATGGAAAATTTGAGAAAACGAGTTGACGTCGAACTTGTACACACCGAAACACGTCTACACAAACTCACTGCAAGTCCTCTATTTGACTACTTCAGAATCTTTAATGAGGATCTGATTGCTGTTAATAAGAAAAAGCCATCGCTGTACTTAAATCGGCCCATCTATGTTGGCTTTAGTATCCTCGAGCTTTCTAAAGTACTCATGTATGACTTCCACTACAATTACATTAAGCGTAAGTATGGAGAAAGGGCTACGTTACTGTTTACAGACACTGACTCATTATGCTATGACATAAACACAAATGACATTTACAGAGACATGGCACAAGACATTGACTTGTTTGACACATCAGAATATAAGAGAGAGCACTTCTTGTTCAGCTTGAGAAACAAGAAAGTCTTGGGGAAAATGAAAGACGAAACTCATGGGGTTCCCATCAGTGAATTTGTTGGTTTACGACCAAAGATGTATTCTTTGATGTACCATGACGAGAGTCGCGAGGTTGAGAAGAAAACCGCTAAAGGTATTGCAAAATATGTGACGAATAAACAGCTCAGACATGCCCACTACAAAGAATGTTTGCAACGCAGACAGAGAACAATAAATAACATGAAACAAATTCGAAGCGATAAGCACGAGGTTTTTACCGTTAGTATGAATAAGATAGGGCTTAGTCCTTATGATGATAAGCGATATATTTTAAATGATGGGATTACAACACTAGCATACGGGCATTGCAACATTTTGACAAATAGTTTGAAAAATTAGTTATTAGTAATTAGTTATTGGTACTGTATGATGCAGTTGTTTGTATCTGTATATAAAGATTGTGCATTTGATTAATAAACATATTGATGGATGAAAACGTCTCTTCTTATTGTCCCTTTTGTCCCCTTTGTCCCTCTTGTCCCTCGAAATTCAGGTAAATTTATGGAATTGTAGGGTTGGTGAACATTTGATTTAACACTTGAGAGAGATAACATGAGTAATCGCATTTGTAAAGATTGTCCAGTCCCTAATTGTGGTGCAAAAGTTTTAGTAAAACTCTCTAACCACTTAGCACAAGTGCATGAACTATCTCCGCTGGAGCGCAGGCCGTTTTTGCAAGAGGCAAAGCATCAAAGACTTAAGGTGGTTCGAGAACATCCCGAGTGTGCCTGGGTCATACCATCCGACGGCACGGTATATAAGGAAGGTTGAATGGGAATTGAGTCATTTGCTGAAATGGATACGTGTTTGGTTCATCCCTTTGGAGCACTTGTTGCTGGTGCAACAGGTTGTGGGAAAACTCAATTTGTTAAAGCTCTCTTAGAAAACTCTGATGTTATGTTTAATGAGCCACCACAGAATATTATTTGGTGCTATGGTATGCACCAACCTGCTTATGAAGAAATGATGATCACTGTACCAAACATAACCTTCGTAGAGGGACTGCCTGACGATTTGGAAGAAAGAATTGACCCCTCCATCCAAAATCTTGTCATCATTGATGATTTGATGAGTGAAGTCAGTAACAACAAACGCTTGACTAGCATTTTTACCAAGGGATGCCACCACAGAAACCTTTCTTGTATTTTCATTCTGCAAAATATTTTCCATCAAGGCAAAGAATTAAGAAATATCAGTCTTAATGCTCACTACATCGTTTTATTCAAATCACCAAGAGATAGCAGTCAAGTGGTTCATTTGGCTAAACAAATGTTTCCTGGTCATGTGAAATACATGCAGGAATCCTTTAATGATGCTACAGCAAAGCCGTATGGGTATTTACTGTGTGATCTTAAACCACAGACTCTGGAAGATTTCCGTTTGCGTACAAACATCTTCCCTGATGAAACACCATATGCTTATGTTAAAAAGATGTAAAAAGCCGTGTATCTATTGAAACAAGTCAGTTGATCATGAGTCGTCGAGTGAGAAAGAACTATCATCATCTCAAGGTGTTGTCAGCAAGTAAACCCGATCAAGCTAAAGCCTTGCTCAAAGTTGCTGACGACGACCTTATTCGTAGCGTTTGTGAGTGTGTGTATAAGTAGTAAGGGAGGACAGATTCTGGCTCAAACACCTATTTCACTCAGTAATTAATTGATTGAAAAAATGACCATTTTAGGGCAAATCAGAATTTTATTTTTAAGGGGGAGGGGTGGTCAAATTTATGAATGAGCTGACAAAATCTATAGGGGAGGGGTGGTCAGTTTTATGAATATTAATTAGGTAAAAAAAAGCAGGGAAGGGGTGGTCAGATTGATGACGTCATCATTTTAGCAAAATCAATAGGGGAGGGGTGGGTAAAAAAAATAATGATTTATTTCTGACTCAGTTGGCAAAATCAATAGGGGAGGGGTGGTCAGATTTATGAATATTAATGAGCTAGCAAAATCAACAGGGGAGGGGTGGGTAATTAATATGCTGCAGTTTGTCTGAATTCTTTTATATTTAATATATGGATGATCTTAAAAAATTCAAAATAAAATTTGAATATTATGTATGTATTATGTGTAAAATGCCAAAATTAAAACAGAATTCAGGGATTTGAAAACAAAACTTTGCGATTCTTGTGTGGAAAGGATTTTTAATTCATATGAAATTAGGGAATTGAAAGGGGATCATATATTAGGATTATAATATTTTATATTATATACAAGATGAGTCAAACTAATAATATTTTAGATTCACCTGTACCTGTTATTAAAACACCAATTTTAAAACCACAAGCTTATAAAGCTCCAGTTTAGAAGAGTGTAATTTTTTTTTCAACTACCATATTTCAACTACCTTTTCGAACCAACAGGGGAGGGGTGGTCAGATTGATGACGTCATCTGAGCCGAAAATCAACAGGGGAGGGGTGGTCATGAATATGCTGCAGTTTCTCTAAATTATTTTATATTTTGAAGCCTTTTTTTTGGTTTTATCTAATGCGTTATGCGTCTGTATTATGTAAAATTAAAATTAAAACTTTTTATAATTTCCAGAAAAAAAATTATAGTTGAAAATATAAAAGTTTTTTTCAACTACTTTTTAAAGAGGGGTGAATCACCCCTCTTGCATCCAGACACAATATTTTGAAGAGTGTAATTTTTTTTATAGCTACCTGAAAATATGTTTTTGAAGAAGAAAAAAATCAAAGGCGTAAAAATACGCCTTTGCAAGGTACCCCAAATCGCACCCTTTGCATGTAAAAGAGTGTAATTTTCCAATTGTTGAAAAAAAATCAATTAATATGCTGCAAATCAACCAAGGAGAGTTAAAATATTTTGAATTCTACAATGAATCAGGACATTTTTACTCCATATGTCTTTTATATTCAACCTTTGTTGTTGCTGGCACTGCTGTTGGCGCTGGCTCAAATGTTCTTACTTCAGGTTTTCTCCTTGTTGTTCCATACAAGAAAGATATTGCAGAGATTGTTATTGCCGCCAATGCAATCCATGTACTTGTCTCACAACATTTCTCTTGTTTTTCTTCAAATTGATCTAAGATGCATTCTACTTTTTCTTCTATCGGAAAAAATAAATTATCAAGGAAATTTTCTTCTTCAACTTGTGAATTTTCAATCTTTTGCATAACATCTGTTTGAAGTTTTTCTATTCGGTCAAGAACAATTGCAAAAGTTTCTCTGACTTCGGAGAAATGATTTTGTATATCTTCCGGGGTAAGGTTAGAAACAACAGCCGGAGTAATTTCTTCTGTTGTTCTTTTCTTTGGTGGAATAATTTCTAAACCATTTTCTTCTTCGAGTTTTTTTACTCTTGGAATGCCAACACCATATTTCCTTGCCACCTTTTGAAGACCAAGACCATTTTTTCGATCTTCTAGAAGATCTTGAATTTGAGAATCAGTTAGTTCTTTGAGTGTATTCATATATTATATATTTTTTTATTGAGATATATCTCAAGGCGTATATCTAGTATATCTGGATATATATCTAGCTATATATTTTTCTATACCTATATAACTATATTTCAAGCCATATTACCAACAATAGATATAATTCTTTCTTTATTTTTTTGTGGAGTTGTTTTCACTTTTCCTAATTTACAAATTATAGGAGAATAAATTTTCTCAAGATTTGATTTCTCACATTCTTTATTCAAGAAATAACTGCCTTTTATTGTTTTTGTATTATCTAAAACCAAAGCATAACATTTTTTATTTCTAAATGTTCTTGTTGCAAAGGCTGTTACTCTATATTCTCCCTCTGGGATGTCATTTGAATTTGAAATGTCTTTTGGCCAAGCTATTTCTTCTAACAAAGAATCTTCCAGCGGATCTGTTGGTATTTTTATTTTTGGTCCTGGAATTTCTAATATAGATACAGGGAAGTAGGTCAAATTTTTCTCTTGCCAGAACACAGGTGGATCAATTTTTATAACAAAAGGCTTACAAATAAAGTACATATTTTTTTCACAGTGAAATAGTTTTTTTGTTTTCTCAAGTATGTATTTTAATTTTGTGTTTGCAAATATAACCATAACTAATGAATGTGAATAACAAACAACTCTAATAGCTCCACTTTCATATTTTTTGAAACCATATATTTCTGATTCTCCAGGAGACAACTCAAACAATTGACTTTTTGCTAGGCTATTAGCCACAAGATATTTTCTGGATTCAAATAATTTTTTCTCTTCCTTAAAGTTTTTTATCTTTTGGATTTCAACTTTGTATTTTATTTCAAGCTCTTTTAATTTTTCCTTTTCAGAATCGATATAAGGCTTCAGTTTCAGGATCCAGTTTTCTTTTTGCATTGCATCTTCTATTTCTTCGAGTTTCCTTTCTCTGTTTGTTTTAGAAAGAAGCGATATTTTTCTTTCTGTTGGCATCTTATAAAGTTGAAATCTAATTTTTTCTTTACCAATTGATTGTGATTTATTTTTTCTCCATTCCCATTTTATATGTTTGCTTTCTGGAAAATAATCTGAAATTTCAGATGGATTTTTTAGTATTGCTGTTGGTGTTTTAGCTGGAGTCAGTATTGTATATGACTCATAATCTTTAGAAAAGCATCTCAGCTCTTCAAAACTTATTGTTTTATCTTGTGTTGTAAACTCTACAAGAAATAATGGAACTTCTCTGAAACCAAAATCTGAAATTGCCCATTCTATAGCTTTCCTCCACGTGTTTTCGTCTTGTGTTTTCGTCTGTACTCTAACACCAGCAATTCTTCTTGTCAAAGAGTTAGCATACCAAGCGAATAAGATTGTTCCTGTGGTTCTATTTGCAATGCAACAATTCCTGTCTATGTTTTCTATTAGATTTTCATATTGTTGTTTCAGTGGTTGTTTGAAAAATAGCGGTTCTTCGTTGCTAACTGAATGTAGAATATTATCTATCAAATATCGACAATCAATGTTTGGATTGCCATATACAGTTACTTCTATTCTGGTACATCCGTTATCTTTTACACCAGGATGAGAAAAGGTTTTTCTCAAATGTAAATTTGAGCAATGTACAATATCAGACAAATGGCCGCCAAACATTTGCTGTACATTGCCTGCTTCAAAGTTGGATACAATTTTATTATATATTTTTATCCTTCTTCCTTCTGGATCAAACCAAGTGCAAACGTTATTTCCGCTGTAGTTTCTGTTCTCTAAAATGCGATTTTCACCTTTCTTCAAATAATTTTCTAAAATTTCTTTATGCAAACATCCAGCGAAATCTCTTGTGTAATCGATGGAATAGATTCCATAACCAAATCTGTTTTCTAGGTTTTCAAGAATCGCAAATAATTTATTCCAGAATTTTACAAATGTGATATTTGACACATCCACTTTTGCTTGAAAAAATCCAGCTGGCTCTTCCCCTGAGAATCTACGTTTCCAAGATTCCTTCGCTTTATAATCTGTCTGTACTTCTACTTCTTGGATTTTCCTATAGATTACGCCATTTGTATTGCTCTTTCTTTTTGATAAAGTTTTCAAGATTACAGTTGGGCAGAATTCCCCAAGAAATTCTAAGAATAATTTTGAAATCTCTGAAACAATTTCTTTGGAGTACCCATCAAAGTTTTTTGTGCAATTGTAATGTCCATTTTTGGCTTGATACATATTTTTTTCACGTATATAACCAAAAATATATACATCATCTACAAATATATCCAATCCATTCAAAGGCTGCAAATGCATTCTACCCAGATTATTTTTTGTATAATCTACATCTTTGATGTCTGAAAGTAAATTATTATCGTACGTATTTTCTCTCAAAACAAATAAACCAATATTTTTTTCTGTTTGTAGCTGTAATTCTTCTAATGTCTTATTCATAGTTGTATATATATAGAAATAATTTTTTTCAACTACCTATAGATTTGAAAAAGTAGTTGACTTTTCAAATATTTTTTTTTCTGGAAATAAAAAGTCTTATTTCATTTTCCCCTATAGATTTTACCAACTGAGCCAAAAATATTTTTTTCCCTTTTTGGCAAGTAGTTGACTCTTCAAAAACATGTTTTCTGATAGCTCTTGGTAGTTGAAAAAAATTACACTCTTCAAAACCGCATTTTTTTTTCGTTTCCTTTCAACCCCGTCGTTTCAACTGGGTTGAGTTTTTCCATAGTTGGATGGAAAATTACACTCTTTTACATGCAAAGGGTGCGATTTGGGGTACCTTGCAAAGGCGTATTTTTACGCCTTTGATTTTTTTCTTCTTCAAAAACATGTTTTCAGGTAGCTATAAAAAAAATTACACTCTTCAAAATATTGTGTCTGGATGCAAGAGGGGTGATTCACCCCTCTTTAAAAAGTAGTTGAAAAAAACTTTTATATTTTCAACTATAATTTTTTTTCTGGAAATTATAAAAAGTTTTAATTTTAATTTTACATAATACAGACGCATAACGCATTAGATAAAACCAAAAAAAAGGCTTCAAAATATAAAATAATTTAGAGAAACTGCAGCATATTCATGACCACCCCTCCCCTGTTGATTTTCGGCTCAGATGACGTCATCAATCTGACCACCCCTCCCCTGTTGGTTCGAAAAGGTAGTTGAAATATGGTAGTTGAAAAAAAAATTACACTCTTCTAAACAGGAGCTTAACAGCGTGGCCGGCTATACCATTTTAAAAGGTGGAAGATTTGTAGCTCTGGGCAGCGGACTTTTACAAGTTGTTAAGCATTTAAAATTCTCTTCAGCTTCTGTTAAGCCAACTTCAGATTCTGTTGAAGAGCATTCTTAAGAATCTTAAGCATTTGTTAAGATGGATCTTAAGAAAAAAAATATATTATATATGTCATCTGATGAAAAAGTTGAACAAGAAAAAAAAATTGAACAAATTACTGCCGAGCCAGAGAAAAAGCCTGAAAAGGTTAAAGATCCAAAACGTGTTGAGGCTGGAAAACGATTGGTTGAGTACCATAAAAAAGCCAAAAAAGCCTTGGCTGAAACAAATGATAAATATAAAGATGATTCTTCATCTTGGATGCCAGATATTAATTTTGCAACTATAATTGGAGTTGTTGGAATTGGTTTAACTGCAGTCGATCTGTATTTTAGATTGAGGAAAAATAAAAATGAAGAAAAAAAAAAATAAACCAAATTTAGAACCGATAAAGGAGACAGTTGAACCTGAGCCGGCCAAAGTTAAAAATAAATATTTTATGGAATAATAGACCAAATTTAAAATAAAATCAATATTTTTTTCTTAATGAAATATGCTGTATGCAGCAAAATCCAAAATAAAACTTTTTATAATTTCCAGAAAAAAAAAATATTTAAAGCAAAATCAAAATAAAGACTTTTTATATTATGCTGTATGCAGCAAAAACCAAATGGAAACTTTTTATAATTTCCAGAAAAATATGTGTGAGAGTTAAAAAAAATATTATTAATTTCATATTATGCTGTATGCAGCAAAAACAAAATGTAAACTTTTTATAATTTCCAGAAAAATATATTTATCTTGCCATACAATACGAACAAGAAATAATTACATTTCCTTTTATAAATCCCTGCTTAGGATTAGTGCGCTTTATTTGCCCAAAATTAGGCTGAGATAGAGTTTTATATTGTATTAATCTTCCACACACATCACAATTATTATTCTTTCTCATTTCCAATACATAATTTAAATCAATAAATTCTTTTTCATTATAAATCTTCTTTAATATATCATGTTTCTTATAATTACTTAAATCTTCTTTTATTTCATTAATTTCATCTTGATTTATATTTTTCTCTCTACATTTATGGCACGTTTTCATTAAATATCCATTTTTCTTAAATTCATCATTATCTTTAAAACCGTGGCATCTCGAGCAGCATCTTTTATTTGGCTTTTCGCCTTTGCGGCATCTGTTGCACGTTTTAAATTCTTTTTCATTAAAAATAAAGTCATTTTCTTTTTTTAAATTATGACATCTGCTGCATCTTTTCATTATAATATAAAAATACTTATTCACAATATAAAATCTATTTTCTGAAAATTATAAAAAGTTTTATTTTAGATTTTGCTGCATACTGCATATTTACTTCTTCATTTAATTTCTATATTTCTTTTATTTTCTGAAATTATAAAAAGTTTTATTTTGGATTTTGCTGCATACTGCATAAATTAATATTTATATCTATTTTGTAATCTCATTATTTTTTTTTCTGGAAATTATAAAAAGTCTTCCAGATGATTTTGCTGCATACTGCATAAATTTATTCTGCATTATTTTTTTTCTTTTAATATAATATGACAGAAAATAAAGCAGTTAAAATTGTAATGGACTCGGCCGTTATAGTTGGACTTTCAGCGGGGATTGGCTATGTAGCTAAGAAAATCCTAAAAGAAAATTTCCTCGGCGATCCAAGTTCAAATTTAGGTAATTATGGTAAACTTACTCTTGTCGTCGCGGCCAGTGTGGCAACAAAAGAATATCTTGAAAAACAAAAAATAATCCCAACAAATATATAAGATGGCAACCATAGCAGTAATGATAGCAGGAGCAGTACTTAACGCCACGGCATTCATCGGCGGATCATATTTAGGAAAATATTTAGATAGTTCTCATACAGATTTAGAGAGAATTAGACATGACAAAGCCTTAGAAAAATATCAGCATGACATGGGTGAATGGCAAAAAGAACAAAAAAGATATCAAGATTGGCTTGGACAACAATATTTAGAAAAGAAGCAAGCTGATGAAAATCTCCAAAGCACTGATGAAGCTTTTGTTCTATATAGCAAAGCGCATCCAGAATTTGCCCACAGATTGGAAAATAAACCTAATTTCAAAAACTATTATTCACCGTCATCAAAACAAAAACAATATGAAATTTTATATGTGGCCGGTGGAATGTTAGCAGCAGGATATATAACCGCTAAATATATATAATGGCCACCTTTGAACCTACAGATTTTGACCCAACAACTGAAGAAGGTCGTATAGATATAAATGAAGAAGTAGATAATGAATATGATACATTACTTCCAAGAGAAAATGAAACAGTAGACAATTTTTCTTCTCGTTTTAGACAAAAGTTCGGAAGGGGATGGAGAAATGCATTTAATAGATTTTCAGATTTATGGAAAACACAAAACCCTGGAAAACAACTTCCTGAATACATGGAATTACAAAATATGGATGAAGAAATTGATAGTCCTTCTACTGATAGACTAAGAGTAAGTACTTTACTTACAAAATACCAAGATCTTGATGAAAATCTAATTAAGATAACAGCAGATAGAAATGGAAATCAATTAATATCATTTTGGTCAGGCAGAATAAATGGATGGATAAAACCTGAAAGACTTTATAATGAGGATAAAACTGTAAGAAAAAGTGTCGATGATAAAATAAAAAGTGGAAAATATAATGAAATCCCTACTGATCTTATTGAAAGGGGAAATGAAAATGAAGAAATTTTAAATAAAATTAGAACACGAATAGAAGAAATAGAAAGAAATAATGAAGAAATAGCGTCAACTTCAGATCAAGATAGAATTAGAACACTTGATACTAGAAATCGGGAATTAGAAAATCAAAATACAGCAGACAGAGAAACAATAGAAGAAAATAATCAGGAAATTGAGCAGATAGAAGAGAGAATGAGTTTAAGAAATAGAATAAAATATATTTTCAAAAAATATGGTTTTACTGTTGCTTCAATTGCAACCGCAGTTTCTATAACAATAGGCGTCCTCGTCAGTCAATTAAAATCAGGACTTTCATCAGTAGCAAAAGGCGTTGGCAATGGACTTAAAACACTGGGTAAAAAACTGGGTGAAATATTGCCGGGCATGATTGGCGCAATAGCCAGTTTCATTTTTAAAACCGCAGGCCAAGTTGTTTCCTATGTGGCTGAACACGCTTGGCTTCTCATTGTTGCCGTTGTTGCCTTCATGATTGAAAAAATGAAAAAATAAACTATATATGCAATTAACAGTAAAATCAACAACAAATAATTTTACAATCTATCTTGATCAACCACCGGCGGTGGGAAAAATATCTCTGCTTGGTGCTGTTATTAATTTTCCTTCTTCAACTATTCCTTCAGAAATCTACATTTATTGCGATAAAATAGATTCTGAAAAACGATTATACAACGGCAAAAGAGATACTTTATTTGCAGTTATCTGCCGCAGAACAGCCAATCAAATTTCCTATGACACCAAACCAAAAATATCAATACCATTGTCAACAACATCTGCCATTGGAAGTCTTACTTTTAAAGTCAAAGATGCAGATAAAAAAGATATAAACTTTTCTAGCATTGTTCTTGAAGTTGATTTAATATAATGATAGCTGAAGATCTTACCAGTGAGCAAATAATAAAGAAAAATATAAAAAGAATAAATATTTATAGAAATTGGTCTTATAAAGCCATTCGTAATTTAATGCCTATACGTCCAACGTATCCAGAAATTCTCAACGGTCCTAGTTGTATATATACCATTCCAAATGAAACCTCTAGCGTTTTAATAAAAACTTTAACTTGTGATGATGATGGACATAGCTGCCGCGTCCCTAGATTTACTTCAGATGATACTGTAGATTTTGGAATTCAATATACAACAGCAACAGGTAATGACAGTACACATCATCATATGTTTGCAGTTGATCTATCAACTTGTACAAGATATAAGATTATTGATGGTCGGGGTGTAAAATATGTTTTTCCCATAAACCTTAGTTGCCCACTTTCAAATATAACAAATTATAAAAGTATCAGGGTTTTTTCTATTTATATTAGACAAAGTAAAGGTAAAGATAAAGGTAATGAAACAAGCGTTGAAGTTAATTATACTCAAGATATAGAATGATAGCTGAAGAACTGAACAGTAAAC
The DNA here is from genome assembly GCA_918843875.1 of Diadumene lineata. Taxonomy (NCBI): domain Eukaryota; kingdom Metazoa; phylum Cnidaria; class Anthozoa; order Actiniaria; family Diadumenidae; genus Diadumene; species Diadumene lineata. The sequence goes on along the minus strand of CAKKNV010000002.1, from coordinate 2,213,769 downwards.
AAATAACAGACACAATTTTAAATAGAGTAGATATTTGGCGAGATTGGTATTATGAGGATATTAGAAAATCATCAGTAAGATACCCAAAAAGTTATACAATTGGTGATACCGTATCATGTTGTATGCTTGTATATCCAAATGAAACATTCATATTTTAACTTCAGACAACGATGGTGGCGGATTAAATGCTAATGATAGTTTAACTTTCGCACTTCAATACACTACAAGTGATGATGCAACAAACCCTAAAACCCATACAATGTTTTCTGTTGATTTGAAAGATTATCCAAAATATAAAATTTGGAATAGTGGAGTGACTAAATTTGCTCATATTTTTCCTTTAAACAAAAAATTCAAACTTTCAAAAATACCAAACTATGAAAAAATTCGTATTTTCAATATTTCCATAAAGCAATCCAAAGGAACAGAAAAAGGTAATGAATGTAGTTTAATGGTTAATTTCACGCAACAAAATTAATTTGTTATTTTATATAATGACCGACTCAATATATCCAACTTTACCTTCCGGAGAAAACTTTCGTCTGAATAAAGTAAATATAGTTCTTTCACAACTTGATGACGAACTTAAACATTTTGAAAAAGTTAGAAAAAAATATGCAAGAGTCCGATCCTTAATACATGGAACTGCAGTAATCAGCGGCGGATTATCAGCTGTACTAACTGCATCTGGCATTGGCACTTCACTTACAGGACCAGGAATTATTGTTGGCATTCCCTTATCAGCCGTTGGTGGTATTCTTGGTTTGGTTTCCGCAACTTTCGGAATGGCAACAAAAAGATTAACAAAAAAAGTATCAAAGCACGAGAAAACAATTCAACTCATTAAGTCAAAACATAATAGCATAGCTGATCTTGTTTCAAAAGCACTCCGTGATAATTCTATTGATGAAAAGGAATTTACACTGATTATGACAGAGTTGGATAAATATGAAGCTCTGAAAAATGAAATAAGAATGACTTCTCAAAAAAAAAGAAGAACCCCAAGTCAACATAGAAAAGCTGAGAGAGGAAATAAAAAAAGAACTTCTACAACAGCTATCCACCGGAGTGAAAAAGAATTAACTTTCTCTTTTGATAAAACTCCCTATGACGGCTATATTTACAAATTAAGATATAATAAATATATAGAATGAAGTGGACATATTTTTAAAAAAGCATATTTTTTTTTCATCGTTGTAGAAATGAATAAACTTAAATATATAGAATGAAGTGGACAGATTTTAAAAGGAAATACCCAAACTACTCGCGATTTAGATTTGGTGAAAATAAAAATGGCGATGTTGAATTTCTATTTAATGATGGTAATTATGATCCTTTCAATAAAGATGGAACTCTAAAGAAAACATTATATCACTTTTCTTCATGGAATGGACATACTTATAAACCTGAAAATATAAATGATTTTTTATACACAAACGACAAACAAGCTTTTGAAAAAGCCACAGAAGAAGTAAATGAAATGGAATTCCCTAAAAAATACCGCTTCAATAAAAACGCAGATTATAAATTCCTCTCATGGAATTCTAATCCAACACATTTGAATTATTATTCTTTTAACGTTTATATCACACCAAAAGAGAAGACAAATTTCACATTTAGAAACATATTTGACGACAGTGAAATAATATTTAAAAAAACTCCTGATGTTAAAAAATGGTTAGAAAGCCCTAACTTATCATTTTGGGCACAAGCGCTGAATTTTGCCGTCTGGTGTGCTACAGGTGGTTGTGGTGTAAGTAGAGAAATGCTTACATCTGCATCGACTCAAGTTGATAGTTTTTATAAGTTTCACGTTTATTTCACTATCAGACGCATTTTAAATGAACTTCAATGTCCATTGCCAAAAGATAGACATTTTTCAAAATTTAATAATTACTATAACAAAAATTCTTTTGAGAAGTTAAAAACAGAATTCTCCACCGGTAATGATTTTAGATATCATTCTTCTACAGAAGTATTTAATGCTTACTATTGGAGTTATGGCGGTTTAGATCATGACAAATACATTCCAAACAAAATTTATCAACTACCAGACGAATGGGCAACTACAGACCATATGAATCATTTCAACATTGAGTATGTCTCCGATCCAAAAATGAAAAATCAATATGAATATTTCTTTCCGTCTACATCAATGGGTTTAACAAAAGCTGGATTGTCTAGAATAAATCAATCTATAGAAGCATTTGTATATTGTATTCTAGGCAGTCAAGTGCAAACAAGAAGTAGCATTATTGGCGAAAGCGGCAGTGCGCAAGAAACACAAAAAGTATTTTTACAACTGTTTGAAAGCTCTGTTGTTGAAAGCGATATTTCAAAATCTATCCAAAGATATCAATTCGCTCTCGGTTGTTGGCTCTGTCCATCGTTTTTAGTTTTAAATAATTCCCCTATTGTTGGTTACAATAACAAGTTGCAAAAAGCCTCACAGAATATGAAAATTGGTGTAAATAATATCAATGAAGAAATTATTCCTGTTGTTAAACATAATTTAGGTCCTTCAAAGAAAAATCCACCTGAGAAAAAACCATCTCCACCAGAAAAACATGAGCCCGTAAAAAAATATCCAAAACCTAAAATAGAAAAACATGAAAACAATAAGGCAGCTATAATAATTATAATTGCTGGAGTGACTTGGTTTCTATTTAGGTAGATATATAAAATTTATATAATGAACAAACTCTGTAATTGTGAAAACAAAATCTTAGACTATGAAAATTATTTTTATTATTGTCAAGAGTGTGGAAAAATATTTGATATTTGCCCAACCTTAATTTTAGACCAAGAGAACTTATTCAAACAAGAAGGGAGATCTGTCAGACCATCTAACTTCAACCCCTCCAAACATTTTAGAAATTGGATTTATTTAATCCTAGGTCGATCTACATATATTTCCCAAAGTATTATAAAAAAATGTAGAGATGATCTTCCCGATTCAAATATAAAACAACAAATATTTTCCATAAGAAAATCCTTAAAGGAAATTCGCAGAACAGAATTAAATAAATTTACCAGCGCAATCTGGTCCATGGCCACAGGAAAAAATCTTCCCACCGTGGATGGAAATCTTCTTTATAAAAGTGAAATGATATTTCTAAATGTGTTAAAAAATATAAAACATAAAAAGACATATTATCCCTATTTCATTTATAAAATCTGGGATCTAATCCTTCCACAGGAAGACCGTGAAATATTAGATTTTATTTATTTGAAAAGTAATTTTGTAATAAAGAAAAATGATGCAATTTGGAAAAAAGTTTGTGAACAAATGAATATTGAATTTAGAGAGACACCCCTCCCCTATTGATTTTGCTAGCTCATTAATATTCATAAATCTGACCACCCCTCCCCTATTGATTTTTGCAAACTGAGTCAGAAATAAATCATTATTTTTTTACCCACCCCTCCCCTATTGATTTTTGTAGCTCATTAATATTCATAAATCTGACCACCCCTCCCCCTTAAAAATAAAATTCTGATTTGCCCTAAAATGGTCATTTTTTCAATCAATGAATTACTGAGTGAAATAGGTGTTTGAGCCAGAATCTGTCCTCCCTTACTACTGTATAACGTCTTAACATCTACTGTGCCTGTTACTTCACGAAAGAAACAGCAGCTCTCCAAATACAAAAAGCCTTTACTTACTTTGGTCGATAAACAGATTCCACTTGACAAGAAGAGAGAGGTTTTGGTCCAAAAAGGAGGAAATTTTCTAACCTTCCTTTTACCACCGGTTTTAAGCGTGCTAGATCATTTGTTGAAATGAATCACAGCAGGAAGATGGTTCTGGTTCCAGAACAGATTTTGTAGAGGTTAAAACAACGTGAAAAGGTGCAAACGGCACCGCTAACGTCGAGTCTTACAAGGCTGGATCATCAAATGGAGGACCTTCTCAATAACAAAGCAATGTCAGATTTAGAAAAAGTGAGGCGATACAGTCAAGCACTACAAAACTATCTTATCTATTACAATCAAAGAAAAGACGAACCAATGAAAATAAAGTTTGAACCTCCTCCAGAACCACATAAAAAGGAAGAAGAAGGTGAAGACCAACAACCGAGAGTAGTTCCAGATACGATAGAGCGCGATATCGTCAACGCACTTCCAAAATTGCTTAAAAATCGTGGAAAATTGCTTATTGAAAAAATCAAGGAAAATCCGGAAATCATGAAATGGGATAGACGTGGACAGTTGATTTTTGAGGAGCGCCCTCTACCAGGATCCCATATCGTTGATCTTATTGGAGATTTTCTGAGAGAGCGCAAGGGTATAGATCCAATTGGCTGGCAAATATTTGCAAAAGGCCTTGCAAAGATGAATGCACCAGAAGATTTAGTTAGAAACGAACGCAGACGAGGAGCATTGAGAGAATTCAAATCTCGAGTTGGGGAACAAGAAGATGTGTGGCTACCCACCCCTCCTCCGACAAATACTCCTCTTGTTCAAACGTCTAAACGTCTAAATCATCAGCCATCATCCCGTCCCCCATCAGATAAGACGCCTGGGTCTATAAGACCAAGACAACTCCCAAAGCGTTGGCTCCCTTTTAATTCATAATACAATTGTATGTTTTAGCCATAAATAAACCACATTTGAACGTTATAAAGTGTTTTATTGTTTTTTCTTTGACTTTTGGTGAGTTACATGGGCTTTTAAATGACAATAAATAAAACCAAAATGTTTAACAATGAAACGATACACAAATGAATCGTTTAATTTCTTCTTGAGACTAAAACGACTTACAATAGATTCCATGCTTATGTTTCTACAACGATTGAGTAAATAATACAAACAATAGTGTCCACACACGTTAGAATCCATACTTTGCAAACAAGATTGGTTGTATGTCCAAGTACCACTGTTTCTGTTTATAAAATCTTCAAATGCTTGATTATACAACTTAGGCTGTAGTCCATAGGAATCAAAGAATTCCCCTTTACCGTCTTTGGTAAAATAGAAAGCGCACCAGTGAGAACCTGGTCGTCCCGAAGGGTCTACATTCGCCACAAAGGCTGCTGGGTAATGTTGTATTCTTTCTGGTAGTAAATTTGATGGAAACACACCTTGAAACTGCAGTCTGGTAAAGGGATCTACTTGCAGAACAGCGGCGATTTGTCTTGTGTTCATTTAGCCACTCCAGTTGTAGGTTATATTTCTATTTGCATCTATTTGTATCATAGAATCGAACTCAGCATAGATGATGCAGTTGACAGTACTAGCAAGTCCTTCAGCAAACTGAAGACCAATGCGTAAGTTCCCCTGTTTTGTAGGTGAGATGTGAGGACCAGAGGATAAATCTGGACTCAAATCAAAGGCGTAGAGGGTGTAACCATTGGCGTACTCAGCTCTGTTAATGGCATTCCCTTGGTTGTGATAGAGAGTGCTTATGCCTGAAAACAGACTCATGTAACCCATGAGATATTGCTTTTTTTCAAAGTTTAACTTCAATGCATTCATGGGTTGAGCTTCTCCGTTGACATAGATACCAACTTCTGTGGCTTTGAAGTGCTGGAAGTTGAAGGGATTCTTCTTGTAATCTCCATTAAACGCAGCATTTTCAACGAGACCAATGACGATCCTTTTTGGAATCTGTCCCAGGAAGATATCATCCGGGGTAAATGACATGTTACCTCTAGGAATAGAAAGCACTTTACACTCCACTCTTCGTATAGGATAAAGAGCAGGTGAGTGTTCTAGAGCAGCTGTGTGACCTAGGAAGGTGTCCGAGGTTACCTTTACTTTTCGCACAAACAAGCTGGCATGTGAGATTTTTACTTTGAAATCAGCTCCAGTTTTGGAGGATACCAAGCAAAAAGCGTTTTTACTTCGATTCATCCGAATGCGTAAACTGACTCCATTCAGCAGTAAGCGGTCTTGATGAAACAGGTCCGAGTGAATGGGACCCATCATCTCCATTGTAGCACTATCCTCTGAAAGCTTGTAGCGAGCATTCAATCCCCCATTGTAACCAGTTGCTATAGGATCTACCACATCCATCTTCCCAGCAGTGTCTTTGTAGAATAACTCAGACGTGAGTTGAGAGTTCTTTGCATCAGAGCCATATGTCAACAGAGTACTTATCATTGCTCTATAAGGGTTGGTGTTAGTCGAATCAGAAATCACTTTCTCATTTAGAATAACATCTACTTGACTAAAGAGTGACTGTAGAAAAAGGTTGACTGGAGCAACTTTGTCTGTAGAAGAATCAACGTCACTTCCATCAGGTTTCGTAATCTTGGCCCTCACCAAGATCCACGCCTGCCTTAGATCTGTGTACTCTTCTCCGCTACCAGGTACGTTCAATTCAATTGGACCAGAATCGGTAATGTTAGAGACAGGAAAGCATTCCACCCACTGACCCTTTTCAATGTTTGTTTGAACATAAGGCACGGTAAAAAGGTCAAGCTCCGACTTGCTGCACTCGTTATATTTTGATTGTGCCATTTAGAAAAAGTTAATGTCTGGCTTCTTAGCTCGAGATGTTTTCTGCTTCTTAGCTTGGAGTGAACTGATTGATTTGGGTTGATTCTTTCTTTTTGTACCCCTTTTTCCGCTTCCAGTCTGCCCTCCTCCAGAATTGTGGGAAGACATATTTCCAATGAAACTCTTCCCAACTTCTGCAGCTCTCTTTCCAAATGATTGCTTCACATCTTTCCCAGCTGCAACATCCTGAGCAACAGCTATTCCACCTTTCAAAGCTTGCCGCCCCAGGGCTTTCGCACCGGCAGCTACATGAGGCATTGCCCATCGAAACAATCCTTTCAGCATCGAACCTAATCCATACCCGTGTTAAATAGTTGCGCCATGAAAAGCAGGTAAACTCCCACCTCTCTGTTTTGCTTGGTTTACGTAATACGTCTTGTAGTAATCACCTTGTGAGTTGGGCATAGTTTAATTGAAGTATGGGTTTGCTCTTCTGAAATGAAGTGTTATCAACACACGACCAAATTCAAATGGAACCTTAACACCTGTGTCTTGCCTTATATTTATTTCGATGGTCTCAAACTGTTTTCGACTGACTGGTAGGTACTGTGGGCTTGTAAATCTGGTGGTCATGTGATCACCTTCTTTTCCTTCAGCAGGGATTACTCGAATCAGAGGTACCTGACTGTCTCCAACAATCTGTGATTGTACTACATCACAATACACATAAAGAAAGTGCATGGATCTCTCCAGATCAACTGTGTTTTCTGCTACTGTTTTCTTAGAGATAAATGTATCTGGTTTAAACCCCAACATGGTTGCCAGTGTCTTGTTAAAGTAGATTTTGTACCCATTTTTTATGTCAATAGTAATGCGTCTAGCAATTTTGTTATAAGCAAATTTAACACTATCTTGTACCACTTTATCAGTCACTCCATTTTTTAGACCACGTAACAGTTCTTCGGTGGTGGAATAGTATCCAGCTTCTAAAACATATACTGTTGCTATACCCGTCTTATCGTAAATGTAAAAATGATTCTCAGCGTTTTCAGAACGTACATTATTCCAACTGTGAGGATACTGGATTTCGGATAAAGCTACTTCCCAATCTCCTGACAACTCTATGGGCTGAGGGAGATGTACTCGGAATTCTGACAGAGTATTGGATGGGAAGACATCCATGCTACTGTTAGAAGGGAGCCACAGATAAAACTGTGCATTCTCCATGACAGATACGTTTGAAATGATAACACAGAACAATGTTCGATGGTTTTATTCTAAATCCTTTTTATTAATCCAAGAATTGTACTTATCTGGATAACCTAACCATTTTACAAAGTATTCTACATTTCTACCTCGCTTTCGCGTTTTTAGTATTTTTTCTATCTTATAGGTCTCATCGGATCCCTTGGTCTGCACTTGCTGTAATTCCTGTTCGTAGAAAGTCCCCTCTAACTCATCTCCATCAAACTCTTTCAGTTTATAGACTGGGGGATTGCGAGGAATGCGTTTGGAGACAGTGAAAATTTCTTCGCTCCAATTTGGTAAATATCCTTTATCAAACAGCTTTTTCTGTTTTGAAATGCGCACAAGATTTCCTACGTTAAAGGCGTACCCTTTCTTCGGAGGTTGATTCCCATAAAGTGTGAGCCACACATCCTTTTCGTTTTTGTTGTTCACTGATGCAGGTGTTTTCTTGATGCTTCTGTGGTAGGAGTTATTATAAGAGTCGACAAGTTCTTGCAAAACATCAATGTATTTCAAAGTTCCTTTCCAAGTAAAATATCGGTACATGCGTTGTTTTAATGTTCTGTTAAAACGTTCTACGATGCTGGCCTTGGTTTCGTTGTTGGTGTGATAGAATCCAATATTTTTCTGTTTTAAAAAGGACTGGAATTTTTTATTTATAAACTCACTACCACGGTCAGTGTGAATTTTAACAGGTTTACGGCTTGACGTTTTCAATATCTTTTTAAATGCTTCAAGAAGAGAGTCCGCAGACTTGTCCTTTAACGCTAGAACCCATGCATATTTGGACAATACATCTATACACGTTACTAGATACTTGTAATTATTGTTGTATTTTTTGAGTGACTGTAAATCAATTAAATCTATTTCCCACAAGGAGTCAATAGACTTTGCGTAAACTCGATTTCTTCTAAAGTGTTTGATGGCCGGCCTGTGGAGAGAGTAAACGCGTTGTGCCTTTTACCATTCTCGAACCTCTCTCTTGGTTATCTTTTTATCCTTCTTTTTGGCAGCATGGAATAAAGCGTCTAAACTTGCTAGGCTTCCTCCTTGGCTGATGGTGTAGTAGAGTTTCTCCAGTAGTTTCTCCGTCTCCATCAATTTGTGAGTTTTCAATGATTACCTGTCCACCGCAACAGGCAAGAACGCAGCGGATTCTTCGAAAAATGTTTTGCAGTTTTATGTTTGGAAATGACTTTAAGCACCCACAACCCATGTCTGCACTCAAACGCACTAAGAACACAACTAACTCAATTTGTATAATACCAATATTTTTATTTATGCGAATGCGGATGTATTATCGTACATAGTTGATAAACCATGAAAATAAATCTAATGACAGGTTTGCTTTTAGCCCTTCATATCTATCACATAAGTCTATAATAAAGTCCGTCAGAGCATCCTCTTCGTCAAACACCAATTTTCTCCACTGGCTGAATACTGAGTAGGGTGAAGCCTTGGGTAGATTCTGGATAAATGTCATGCTTTTCTGTGACATAGGGAGATCATTATGTTGTAAAAGTTCTCACAAAGTTCCCGAAACACATCCAAATGCACTTCGCCTTTGATCTCTGGGTAAAACTTGTGGAATATATCATATTCACCTCTAAAGTTATTTTTGTTTTCTTCGCTTTCAAACTTTTGAAACACTTTCCTCTTGCACAGCTCAACGTAAAGGTAGGTCAGTATATGGTGTATCTTCAAACACACTACTTGTTCTACTTCATCGGTGAGCTTCTCCACGAGTGCCTTGCCTTTGCACATCATTATTTTTAAAACACTGTTCTAGAAATTGAATTCGTTCCTTGATATGCCAAAGAGGATCAAGGGAATCGCGTATCAAGCAATATACTAGTGGAATGATGATTAACAACATTTGAACTGAAATGTAATATACATACTGAATTTGCTAAGAAATGACCGCGTCTATTGTTCTCTCAGAGCGGTCTGTCATTGGTTCTCAGCATCCCGCTTTTGTTCTCCGTTCATACCGGCTATTGTCCTTCGCTCATACCGGCGATACCGGAATAATTATGTTGGGTCAACGGCATTTCTATATTACTTATGTGATTCTAAACCAATATATTTATATTGCTAAATTACCTGAGCCAGCACACCGTAAATCAGACCAAGTTTAGGAATAATTGTCTCAACATGTTCTTCTGTACTTGCTTCAGTGGTAATCAGCCCCACAGTCAGCTGGAAAAGTTCGGGAAATTTATTTTCGAATTCTTGCAGAATACTGCCCCAGCTAAATTGCAATAAAGCGTCATATGATGATTTATCTGTTATAATAAATAAAACAAACAAAATTAGATTTGGACAGAAAATTAACAGAATTAAATTGATATCTGAAGGCACATACACTGTACAAAGAAACATCTGTTGATTTGCACTTGTAACAAATTTATAAACTAGGTTTTTAAAGCATTAGATACTAGATTGTTTTAGGCTATGATGATAAATGTGTAAAAAGGCAGCAAGGTTTTTTTTAAACAATCTATTGTTACTAATACTTGTGTAAACATGTACTCATGCAAATATTTTAAGATCTCAGGGGAAAGAGATCATACACACCATGTTTTGTAAACTGGTTTTAAACTTATTTTTGTTTATTGTCAGACTTAAGGGTCCTGATTACTTAAGCAAAAAGTCATCACGATTTTTTCTTAGAAAGATATTTTATAGAGAATTTATCAAATAATCGAAAAATGGATAGAAATCTATATGGTCCCGAGCCCGTTTTCGAGATAAAAATTTTTGAAGGGAACCATGTTTTGACATTTCTGAAGAACAAATGACGAAAAATGCATTTTTCACAAAAAAAAATATTACTCAAAAACTAATAAAGCTATTGACGTAGTTTTTACAGGCAATCTCAACCAGACGGTATTTTACACAAATATGGAAAAATAAATTATATATGTTTTAAAATGTTGTCAAAATTTACAGTTTTGTTTTCGTCTTTGACTTAAAATCGCTTTGAAAAGTGAAATCCTAAACTACTTACCATCGCGTGTAATGTTGAAAAGTCATCAGGATTTTTTCAAATCTTGTCAAAAGAAAGATTTTTACAAAATCTTTCACAAAAAATTAAGAAAAATATAGAGTCCCGTGCAAAAAATGAGGGTTTTGGCTGGTTGAAGTATAATTTTCGAAGGCTCCTTGTGTTATTCTTATGTTGTCTTTTGGCGGGATTTGGCGCGCGCGCGGCGTTCTCAGCGGTAAATTACTCGCGGGCACAGGTTTCAAGCGTCGTTGTTGTTCTAAAGTAGTCAGGACCCTTAAATTACTTAATGACTTGTTAAATAAACCGGTTCTGCCTCCCTTCAAAGGGTCAACAAGTAAGAGCTGTATGTTGTCTTCAGTTTTGTGGGAGTGATAATACTCAAATGTAATCTTTGATTTTTTAATTTCCACAATACATCCAATGGAACTCTAAATGTGGTCACATATGCATAATAATAATAATAATGATAATAAAGGTCTTAGTCAATAAATACAGTATCAACACATGTGATACTTTACAATATAAAATATTTAAATATGGTATGTACATGTATAACAAATGATTATGTGACAAAATAGAATCAACAATTGAAGATATTATAATTATGCATGTTTGAAATTGTTCATTTTATTAATGAGTTTTATTTATCACTATCATTCTAATTTGTTGTGTATGTAATTGTATTATACCTGGTGTTTTTATAAGTACAGATCTATATCCAATTTTTGTGTTGTTCATCTTCCCAATTTGTTGTCTGTTTTCCTTGATCAATTCACAAACTATATGTTGTCGAAGGTTTGAGTTCTTCATGATTGCACTGATGAATGATTTGCATCCAAATTGCAAACTAGTAAGAATTGTTGACATTTCATTTAGTGGTAAGACACTATCAGGATGTGCATATTTCATTGATTTATGGATGTGTTTGGAGAGTTCTGAGGATGACATTTTCTTTTTTGTGGAATTTTCATTTGAGCCCTGACAATATGAATGATCCATGAAGACCGCATTGACTCCAGATGTGCTCTGCTACAAAATCAAAAAGGTCAAAATTAATTAAACCTCCATTAGTCACTGTAGTGGTGGAGCTAGGGAGACATCTCTTTAGTTATTTTTTTTTTCACATACTCAGTGTGCCAATGTAATTATGTGGCCATATGCTTTTGCAATTTTCTGGCTATATCTTAATGACACTTTTATTCTCACTGCAATACTCACACTGATATAAATATGTAATTGGTGCATTCAGGTCTATAAAGCCTGGTACATAAGACATGAAATACTACCAATTAAAGTGATTAGTTCACCCTTGGCATTACCTTATCACTTGAACCATAATTCAAAGAAACTCTACAGCGTGGAGCTTGAACTGATGGTGCTACATCTGAATCATGCTGAAAAATATGCAAATTAAGCAATCTTATTCAGTGATCAACTGTCAATAATGTACATATGATGATTAAATTGATTACCGCTTAGTAACTTTGGAATTTCAATTTAAGTTTAATTATAAAATGGGAGTGAAAAATTAAAAAAATGATGCTGACTTCATTATACAATGTTACACATTTGTTTCATGATTTGATGGATTGAATCCAGATGTGCTGAAGCTCTGCTACAAAATCAAAAAGGTCAAAATTAATTATAATCATTAATTTATCAGTCACTGTAGTGGTGGAGCTAGGGAGACAGTGTGTAAATGTAATTAAAGTGATAAGTTCACCCTTTGCATTGCCTTATCACTTGAATCATAATTCAAACCAACTCTACAGCGTGGAGCTTGAACTGATGATGCTACATCTGAATCATGCTGAAAAATATGCAAATTAAGCAATCTTATTCAGTGATCAACTGTCAATAATGTACATGATGATTACCTGATCTGATTCAACAATAAACTAATATAAATGTAATCTCAATATTGGCCAATTCAAAATTAAGTTAGTTAATCACCTGTACACTTAGTCGGGTGATTTTTTGGCTTTTCTGAGGAGTATTCTGCTTGGCCATTCTCTTCGTACGTTGCTATCATATGTATATATAAAGAAGGTAAAAATCAGTTATGCGTCTGTTTTTTTTTTTTTTTTTTACAAATGAATGGATGAATAACATGGTAAATACCAAATTCCTAGCTTTTGCTTTGCAGCACATAACTTTGAACTCTTTACTCTTCTGGTCGAGGTGAAGTAATTTTCCTTTGCAAGACTTGCACAAGTTCCCTTCCACTACATTTATCTCTCCATATTTCAGAATCAGTTCTGATAGATTTCTACCAGTTTGCTTATGGATGTCTATGAAAATTCCCCTCAAGTCGTATTGGAGGCATATGACACATTTTCTTTCTTGGACTTTTATTGGGGTGATCACTGTAAAATAACGATTGTTTATATAGTTTAAAATCAACTTTTCTCCTCGGACTTGCCATTCCTAAGTCTTGCCTCAAAAGATTATTAAAAAGTATTAACCATTACCTTTTTTCCCACATTTTGTTCCATTTCTAAGTCTTGTGTATTCACGTGTACTCTGATCTCATGTACTTGTGAAGAAACGGCCAATAAGAATTCAGATAAGAATCGGGATGCTACTCACCAATCAGAGAATCGCTACTATTCTGGTGTAACAGTCTCTATGCGGAGAGCGTAGCTACCAGAGTCTACCACAAAAATAACCCTGTGTAGTAATGCATGACAGGTAAAACAAAATGGCGAACAAACCTTGGGATCGTTAAGTTTGATGTAGTTGCTAAAGAGAATACAATCGAATGAAGGGAACTTTTCCGAAATAGTTCAAAGTATATTGGCGTTTTTTGTCTCTTGAAGGAAGGAGAAGTTCAAATTGTATGGGTTCCTGTGAAGGACTACCGATTATACAAAGAAATTGAAAGTTTGTGTTTACTTCCAAATTTTCGAGGAATTATTCGTCATGCTAGCAAGAAAGTTATCAACGAAAAGTTTACAAAGATCAAAGTTTCGATCGTCTGTTCAGTTAAAAAGCAATCAGGATAGGAAGTTCCTCTGCAGATGATTTGGTAATATGCTTATATACTGAAATAATTATTGCAAACAATCAAATAATTTGTATTTATGCACTTTCTTTTCAAGTTTGTGATTTTCGTATCTAAAACCAATTGTGTCAATTCATGAAATCATGAAATAATTAGGAAAAATTTATTCAAACTTTTTTACTGAAATTTCTTTTAGTGCATCAATAAATAAGCTCTATATCTATTTGTTTGAAGTTGTTTTTTTTTATATTTTAAGCCAATGAATAATTATTATCAATATTCAAGACAACGTGGGGGCAGTTGTACGAAAGGTGGACAAAGTTATCTATCAGATAAAACCTATCCAGTGTATTGTTTATTGTTATAGATTTTAATCATTGTATAAGGAATTATCTGTGGATAGCGCTATTCACCCTTTATTCAACCGGCTCCAGTTGTACTTCTTAGCATCATTATTCTCCATTTTAAATGCATTAAATAAAAAATAATGAGCAGCATTAGTAGCTTTCTGTATATTAACATACAGCAAACTAATGTTTACAATTTACAAAATCTACAACCAGATGTGGTTGCTCACTTTGATGTAAATTCAAAATATTTTGTTCACTTAATGATACTTGTGTGTCAGTGACATACTTGAATAGCCTAATATTCACATTAAGACATGATTATAATCATGGATTGGCTTTATTGTACTATACCTGTAAAAAAAGTAAGCACACGCTCAAACAATATTTGAAAAATTTGTCCCAAAGTCGCCTATAATCGCTCAAAGGTGCCTAAAATCGCTCAAAATTGCCTATAATCGCACAAATTTGCCTAAAATCGCCTTTAAATTAGAGGACTTTTTGGCAAATTTTGCTAAAATCGCCTATAATCGCCTCAAGTCGCACAAAATTTCGGCGACTTTAGGTCACGGAGTAGGCCTAATTGTTGTTATAGTTTACCTTTGAATGAAACGTGACGATAAATGAAGTACTTCTGTTTTATCAGGATTTGATTGTGGCTTCTTGATTTTATTCCAGGTGAATATGCCATTAATGCATGCTGGTCATTAACCTAAGTAACATTACCTACGCAATTACCGAGAATCTTCCCGCAAACACCAGCTAGGGTTTTTACATGAAAGCGATGTTTATGACATTGCTCAAGGATGCGTTCGAGCTTTCATAACAAAGTTTCAATTCTCCTGGAAGTGTCGTTGGGCAAAAAAAAAAAGCTTGTAGAGGATGTCTTCTTTAGAGGAAAAGTTTAAAATAAAATTGAGAAGTAAACTTTTTTCTGGCTTCATTGATAGCTACAATCCATGTTAATTATTGTAACAATGTTTAATAACTCTTAAGCGGCGTTTACACGTGCAATTTTTCCTTGACAATTTTTCTTTGACACTGCCATCGCTCGTGTAGACGATCAACAACTTTTCCTTGATTATTTTTTATAAACAAGATTTCCTTGCTCGTGTAGATGATGAACAAGTTTTCCTTGGCAAGTTTAGGTTATGCCCGCGATGCCTTGCAATCAGTGGAGTACTAACATAATTTGTTTCCAGTCTCTTGATGAGCAAACAAAACAAAATAGCGTATATGCAAGTGAAAAATAGAGATCGAAGAAGGCTTGCTGCATGTGGACTAGGGGGGCTTTTGCTTATGCACCATAGCGAATTTCGGAAGCGCAGATGATCCGTACTCCCTTTTTTTATACTGCGGTTGCGATATGATTCATGTTTCGTATTCCAAAGACTCTGTCTGGATTGGAGTAAATCCAACAAAATATAAACAGATTTATAGCTCCAGATTAATTTTGCTTTAGCAGCCATTTTGTTTTGATTTGGAGACTGATCGTGCGAAGAAACTGAAAACTAATCACATTAAAAATATTCCTTGCCACATTTTCCTTGTTGTCCGTCTACACAACAAATTTCATCCTTGACAATTTTTCCTTGTCAAGGAAAAGCTAGTACGCCCGTTTTTCCTTGTCAAGGAAAAATTGATCATTTTACTCCATCTACACGAGCAATTTTTGTCAAGGAAAAATTGTCTAGGAAAAATTGTCAAGGAGAAATTGCTCGGGTTTCATTTTCATTTTCTTTCATTATGTTCTTTTTTTCTCTTTGTATCTGTGTGTAATGTTAATGTACTTTTTTCAAGACCTCCTGACCCATATATTTGAAATATATTAGTGACTAATTGTGTTCTTCAGTACTTTCTGTTACAAATAGTCAATGCCCTAAAATTTGTAAATTCTATTGTATATTTTTTAGTATATTTGTAATTAGAGGTATTATTATTAAACATCTTCAATCTTGTCTCGCTTAAAACCACCAACTCCTTTTTGACTTCTAAATATTTTTTTCTGAAACTCTGTATACTAAAAGTGTTTAGTAGGGCTATGATAAAAACCCATTTGGTTTGGCCAGAAACGCTCTTTTATTTTTATAGGGAGGCTGGTTAATATTATGGGATGTCGGAGCTATTATTGTCACGTTGAAAAGTGAAAAATTGCAACTTTTTGTAGCGCCGTGTGCTAGTCCTTTCACATCAAAAACAAACACATTTACATACAAATACCAAACATTTCCACTTTACAGCAATATATTAGTTATTTTGGATTATTTAAAGGTGCTAGAGGTATCTTTTTGACCCCTACAAACAGCGTTTTGAAATCTCAATTAAATAGCCGTACTTTGCTGAATAATTTCAAAATTCCTAGGCAGAGTCAGTAAAAACTATTGATTCTTCTGAAAAATATAACACTTGAACTACAATATATGTAAAAATATGATGTACGTTTGGGCATATTGTAAAACATGGACTGGACTGGACTCAAAATCTGTAAAACATGGACTGGACTGAGAAAATCTGTAAAACATGGACTGGACTGAAAAAATCTGTAAAACATAGACTGGACTAAAAATAATAATAATAACAAAAACAACAACAACCACAATGACAACGACAACGACAACAACAATATTGGAAAATGCAAGAAATACAACGAATGGATAGAAAGACCAGAAAGCTATTGACAATACAAAGAATTTACCACCCTAAAGCTGATATAGACCGAATGTATTTGCAAAGAAAAGATGGAGGTAGAGGTCTGGTACAACTCGAAAACCACCAACGACAAATAGCCGCGCAGGATGTCTGTAAGTGTTGATAGCATATGTAGCCATAAGTGGACACAGAACTCTTATGTTGTGCAGCGATGCAGATCTATTCAAAGCATTAAAAGCGTTTGAAGCATCAATGAGTAAAACAGCATCTGAATCATCAGCTTCGAAGATGATTCGCATGGCATGGATGGCGGCTTCGTTTCCACTTTTCAATCCAGCACACACTTGTAGAGAACCACTAGCTTCAATGATATCGGACTTAATCACCTTTGTAACACACTTGCCGATTATCCTGCGTAGAACCTCTCCAACACCAATCGGTCGGACTGCTCCTTCTCCCTTATCAAGAGGTATGAGACGGCATGATATTAAAGCTTCAATACTTGAAGGATCCACGTATTCTGTACAGAGTCGTCTTGCCATCAGAGCAATAGCATCACAGAGATCTTTTCCAGACTTCTTAAAGGCTTTTGAAGATAACATTCTCCTAAATCCATCTGCATCGATTCCGCATGGACCTCCAGAGCCTTTGGTTCTTAAGGCAGCCTCACGTACCATCTCACCGTCTATTTCAAGGAATAACGTGTCAGGGACATCTTCAATTGGACCAAATAGTAAGGACCCTAATTGGGCTCCCTGTGCATCTGGATGTTTTTCTTTCAGTTGTTGTAGAACGTCATCACTTAGAGGGAGTATCCCCCCACCCTCGTCACTACTAAGGTATCTCAAAGCTGAATGTATTTGCCCCTTCATAATTAGATTTGCAAAAACCTTAGCCTTGTCGGCTGGTTCAGTTCGCTTAGATAATAATAATAATAATAATAATAATAATAATAATAATAATAATAATAATAATAATAATAATAATGAAATAATGAAATAATGAAATAATGAAATAATGAAATAGTGAAAGAATGAAAGAATGAAAGAATGAAATAATGAAATAAAAAATAAAAATAAGAATAAAATATGCAATTTTTTTTTAACTCCACTACATGCAAATCAAGTTTCACCTTTGATTTTATTGTACATTACTAAAGAAATCAAATAAACAAAGTTAGAATTGTACTAAAAGCTTCTTAGTTGTTCATACAATAGCAGCAAGCATCTGAATTCACGAGCTGTTTCAATTAAAACAAATTGGCGCTCATAGCTTGATATGAGCAGTACGCATGGGCAACTAATTGTATGTACAACCTTGCCTAGAGTACAAACCCTAAATGTGTGCAATATTTTACACTTTTAACAATAGAAAACTATATAATTATTTTGGTTTGTAATTATATAATACTTAATTATCACTTGAACACAGTTATCATTGTACTAAAAATGTTTTTATTGTACACACAATAGCAGCAAGCAACTAAATTTACGAGCTGCTTTAGAAACAACATAATTTCTGGCGCTCAAAACAACATCATCAATTTGGTTTGTAATTGGTGGTATTTACGTTCCACACCTCAAGTGTCAGGTGTGCTCTACTGCAAGTTATTCTTACTCTCTCTGATATTAGAACGATTTCATAACCGTATACATTATTACGTTTAAAAATTTCTTACTTTCTAATTGATTATAGAATTGCGTTGAGCATCTGTAAAAATGCGATCAGAAGAATACTATATATATTTCGAACAGGAACAATTGATTCACACTAACCTCTCCAAATCATTAAAGGTTTGCATGTATAGTAACTTGTGCAGAAAGTTACAAAATTCAACGATATGGGCTGTACACAAAGTTTCGGAATTGAGGTGATTATCAAGTGCACAACTATCTATAATGATTTGTATTTCTATCTGAATTTGTAATGATTTATTAAGCTTTGAAATGAAATAATAATTTTATTAATTTTATGTATTCTTAACAAAGTATTTTCTTAAACTTTCCTTTGCGATAGAATTGGAGCAAATTTAAGAAAAGAAATAATTACAATAGATATACTATGGCAGTATTTTCTCCTATGTGTTTTTGATATATATCGAACAAGAACAATTGATTTAAACTAACCTCTCCAAATCGTTAATGATTTGGATACATTCAAAGAATTAAGAAAGTCCACGATATGAGCTGCACATAACGTTTTGTAGTCATGGTGATTCCATTATCAAGTCAACTGGATTTTTGTGATTATCGGTTTATCTAGATCAATAGACAACCAGAGTGAACGATTTTGTAGTTACTAGGGTCCAGTTGTTCAAAGGTTTATCAATGCTAATCGAATGTTATCACTAATCAAGTTTTGAACAACTCGGCCCAGTGTATTTATCCTAAAATTTCTTACTCTACTGTTTTCCCAAACCGCTCCTTAATTATAGTCTTGTGCTCTGAGTTCAGAAAGGGGTTTAGATCATCTGGTACATCTATAAGCCCTGCTGAATATGCAATGTGATGGATGCTTACGCAGTTAATGTTGGCATGATAATACACCTGCGATGGCGTGCTTGCAGTATGCCTCTGGCCGTCTTTCGTGTAAGATCTAAAGGGTCTTGTTATGACGACAAGATCTTCAGGTGATGACGGAATGGGTTTCAGTGCGTCTTGGCATCCGTGGCATTAGACACCCGTGGATCTAGGAACTGTAACCGACCCAATATGAATCGGCCAAAAGGGGGCTTTGGTCGTTCTGGACCTTTTGGAACCAAGCAGCTGCCAGACTTGGCCAGTATTCACATTGGCCAAGTTGTTTACGGAAGAACGATCTTTCTTCCGAAACCACTCCAAGTATTTAGGGAGCATATTCTCTTTTTCAGATACAGCCAAAGCATGTGAACACATGCCATATGCATACCAGCGAACGCACTGCTTGTCGCACTCCACTATTCCAGACTTGGGATAAAGGGATAACGTGATGAAGTGTGGTAGGATTGGATGCACTGGCAGCCATATAGACCACAACAGAATCTTCATTGCTCTTTTCCTGTGTAGCTTTCCACATTGCCCCCGGTTGCCCTAGGTGTGTTCCAGCTTTATTGAACATTGGTTTTAATATTTCAAACGGAATCTGGATAATTTGAGATTGCTCTGGCTTTACCAATAGAGGTGTTGTGTTCGGATGGCTACTTGACTCGTCAACGCTTGTCATGGCTTGTTGAAAAAACTACCCAGGACGAGCTTAAGGTTTGTAAAATCCCTAAAATCGACAAAAAATGTCTCTTTTCGGACAATTTCTTCGGAAAAAAATAGATGTTTGTTTTTAGACCAAATTGAATTGTTAGATGTCTTTTTTTGATTGATTTAATGACAATTCGAAAATTCGAAAAAATTATCCTAAAATGCACTTACGCCGTTTTCGCTCTGAACCCTTCAATTCTTGAAATCTCCTAGCATCATTCCCATCGAAGCTACATCCTGTGAACATTGATGGTGATAATGGTGTTACCAAGTGGGGTCTAGTGGGTAGCATGCTGTTATTCTCAAATGAATATGCCGGTGATAAAACCATTGGACCTCTAAGGGCCTGTTTACATGGAGATAGGGTAACCCTCCTAGTAGGGTCACCCTTCTGTTTAACGTGGTTGTGTTTACATGTGAGGTAGGGTGACCCTAGGGGTAGGGTTACCCTATCAGCTAGGTAGGGTGACCCTACTAGGCGAGCCAGCTTTTTGTTTACATAAGCCATGTAAACGCTCAAGGTAGGGTGACCCTAGTGGTAGGGCTATGTTTCGCAAGTCAAAATCAAAAGATATTGGGCCTTTTTAGAAGATTTCACCTAAAAAAATGTACATTAAGAATAAAATCTACTTCAGTATTTAATAGAAGAAACAAAGATAAGCGTTTTATGACTCAAGTACGCTCAAATTATTAAGATATCGCCTTCGAATTATAATATATTCAAGGGCTCAACAAAAGCCATCCAAATGAGAGCTTTAACAAGAAATTTAACTTCTCTTGACAATCCTAGCTCATAATTGAGCATTTAAGCTGCCTAACTGCTACTAAAATACATTGAGAAGAATAAAACAAAGTGCAAATTCACCCGAATCAATTTTGAAGCGGCCGCGTGCAAGTTTCCGCTCCACTGATTAACGGCATTATCTCTTGACCCTAGCTGTTACTCTTTGCATGTAAAGGAGGGCTATGTTTTGTCCCTTGTAGGAGGGTGACCCTACTAGGAGGGTGACCCTATCTCCATGTAAACAGGCCCTAAAGGTTTCTGGAGACACAGGAATCCCATAATGGCTCAAAGGCTGGAACGGGCGATTGACTGTATGGTTATTTGGTGTGTAGAACGTCAGAGGAACTGATTGTGTTGATGTGTTATTATAGTTCACTGGTAGTGAGGCTTCAAGCCTGCAGGGTTTACTTTTGCGCTTATTCTTGGTTTTGTTACCAACTTGATCTCCTGGGGAAAAAAGGATCGATACAATATAAATTTTGTGCTGTGATTTCGAGAGTTTCACCATTTGTCATATTTCATAGCAATTTCAAATATTTTTTTTAATCCTTAGCAATTATCAAAGGCAAAAAGAAACCTTATTTATATGTTTAAAAATTAAGTATAGAAATCAATATCGCAGATTCCTGATGAATATTGAGGTAAAAATTTAGTACAAAAAACTAGCATGATGAATATTGTTGAATATTGTTGAGTGTTTCCAAGTTATAAACCGCGCTCGCTTGCAACTTGAAAATATGTTATTGTTTGAATAAACGTTGAATAAAAGGTAGTATTTAATCAAATTAAATAACCTTTTTTTCAGTTAGAAAAAAAGTAAAAAGAAAATATTTAATTCCTTTAAATTACCCGTTATCGTGGAATCCACCTTTGTTGTCTTGTGGCGGTGCAATGGCGGTCGACCAACAGGCCTTTTGCAAATATTTTGCTCATTAAGTTTCGTTTTCTCCCTGTTCAATGCACCTCGTTGAAGAATTAGGATGCAATTTTTACAAATGCAGTTTTTGTGCGGACAATCTTTTTTATGGCCTTGTAAGGGGACATTTGGTTGATCATGATTTCTGCAACGTGCGCACGTTGGTCGAGTAGCTCTTCGCTCGGAACTCGCTTCCATTGCAAAATGGTTATTTTTTCAAGTTTCGGTGGGAAAACGCTCTAAAACCAATTTCAACCAAAAACTGTCTCGTTGAGAGACTTTAAAGCTTTCCTAAAGGTTGGATAAAGATCGCTTTGATAATATCTTTCGCTGGGAAATTTAAGCTTTCCCCTTTTTTACCTTGGCAGGGACAACTTATCAAACAATGTGGATACTTTACAGTTCTTGCCGACTTGATAATTTTGGCGGGGAAAAACACACCACAGGAACTTCAGACATTGTTTTTTTTAAATTTTAAAGTAATTTTTTAGAAAGTGAATTCTTTCTTAAACAAATTTTGATATTAATAGTAAAAAATAAGAAATGTTTTAAGCATTTAGAATTGTCTTTTATTTTTGAAATTCTTTTAAGAATTAGAAGAAATGGTTGCGCTTGAAAGGCCATGCCACAGGAAACCCATTCACCATTACAATCCACCAAAAAAACAAAATGGCGGCTGTTATGGAACAAAGTGGAGAATGTATAAAAACTGTTCAGGTTTTTTAAGCTTTTATTCTCTTTTAATGATAGTCTGCATCTTTTCAAAGTGTTGATTTTGTGCAAGTACTTCTTATTTTCTGTGTTACTTCGTTTACTTACTTTTTGTTTATTTTTTTGTTTATTTATTTTTTTTGCAGCGAGCAGTTGTCATAGATGGCGAACACATTGATATTCTTTGCACGTGGTTCAGCGATCGTATTTTGGTCGTGGTGACACAATACAACAAGTTTGGATCATTGGTGAGAAAAATAACACAAGTCGTCAGAATAAGGACAATGTTGAAAAAGATATGTTACAGAACTTAATACAGCTTTTCAGTTGCACCAAGGCGTCGATCGATAGCCGAAGTCGTTGTTCACATTAACACATATTGCAGACAAATTCAAAAGAATAATGAGCATGCTACTGAGGCCTAGGTCACATGCCTTCTTGTGCACGTTGCTGTGCCTATTTAGAGCCCCCCAAAATGGTGCAAAAGAGGTTGGGTCATAAATATGCATTCAAAACCAAATAAGGGCTATTACTTCTTGCATGTGTACTGGACTCAGGTTGTGTTATCTATGGATAACAAAAACAAATGATAGTAAGGTAAACAATAATACTAATCAATAGCAAATAATTGTTTGGATGACCCCAAATGAGAATTTACATCAATCAATTAAAATTGTCGTTATAAAGAGGGGAGGCTCTAAAAAAAGTAATGCATGGCATTTTTGCACCAGCCTTACTTCCTGATAATAATGTCCAGTCTCTTACTTTAGGTAGATATAAAGCGAGAAAAAGTAATTTCAAAAAGTACAACACCAACAGATCAACCTTGTGCCCAGTCTACCTACAGCACGAATGTGCTGATGGGTAAGGATGAGGTAAGATATACAATGCATTTCTCCCAATGAAAAAACTGTTACCTTACTATATGGCATACTTTTTAAAAGAGCTGTATGCTTTTAGTTCCCTAAAGACCAGGGGTACGTCCTAAGGGGGTATAAAGAAGCTCATGAAAGTGAGCTAATGGCTAATGTAATGCAGGAGTTTCAATTATGTGGCGACTGGCAGTAGATTCCCTACCTTTTAACGCCGGTTATTTTGTGTCAAAATATACATGTCCCAGACCCCTCTAGAAAATGTTTGGGATACAGATGACTTCTTCAATTACTCAGGTTCTTATTCAAAAAGATAATGAAAGCCGTGGTAAACGGGCCAAATGATAAAAGAGCCAAACAGACATCATGCTTTTGCATGGCTGAGTGGTCTACGGTGGCTCCAAAGGGACATTGTGATATACCTGCGTTTGTCGAGATAAATATCGAGTTAGTAAACAAAAATGCGAGTTAGCAAAATACGAGATAGAAAAATGCGAGTTAGCAAAAATCCGAGATAGCAAAAATGCGAGTTAGCAAAAATGCTAGATAGAAAAAATGCAAGTTAGCAAAAATGCGAGATAGAAAAATACGAGATAGAAAAATGCGAGTTAGCAAAAATGTGAGATAGCAAAAATGCGAGATAGCAAAAATGCGAGATACCAAAAATACGAGAAAGAAAAAATACGAGATAGAAAAAATGCGAGATAGCAAAAATGCGAGATAGCAAAAATGCGAGATACCAAAAATACGAGATAGAAAAAATACGAGATAGAAAAAATGCGAGATACCAAAAATGTGAGATACAAAAAATGCGAGATAGGAAAACTATGAGATAGGAAAACTGCGAGATAGAAAAATCCGAAAAATAACAAAAGTGCCGACCGCAGGAAGCCCAAACGAGGAGTCTTGCATTGTTTGCAGCGAGTACTATGAGGTGAGTTTCATCGAGTTTTATTGCATTTTTATGGGATTTTTTTCCCCTTCTTTTGAATAATTGACACGTTCATCTATTTTCTATAAATACTATACAGTACTATACAAGCTACCACTAGTATGACTTCAAGATGCTTCCGAATTATGTACCTTGCCTTGTCACTTCGTCAACAAGAACTAGTATCCTTTTGGCATTTATTTTACCCTCCCGAGTAGCCAATGGCAAATGCAGAGTAGGGAGTGCTTATCACATATCAACAGCACATAACAATGTGCAAATATTTGGTAAAAATATGGGATTTTCTGCTTCCATTTGTCAGAAAAGCAGAGAGGGGGTGAACTTGAGAATGCTTCCATCAAGGGCACATTTTATTCTTAATTTAATGCAAATAGGAAATGAGCTTATAACAAAATATTTTTGCTTGGGTCTTCAACATCTGGAGATATTGGGATTCTTGGCTGGTTTCCATAACATTTTCTTGAGGTAGGTCGGACAATGATTAATAATGTAACTAAAATCATAAACTGCTTATTTTATATTCAATAGTAATTTTTTACTAATTAAGGGAGACAGTATTTACTTTGTAAACGGGGGTAGGTCGGAGAGGAATTTCACTGAATTTTTATCCAACCAAAAAGGGAGGCCATTATCACAGGCTATTTGATTACTTTTTTATGTTAACTTGATATGTTTTCTTGCATATGATTGAATATATTTCACTCAAAAAATAGCTCAACTCGGTTAGTATTGGTTGGATATAATGTACGTGAAACACTGTTTTTAAATAAGTTATGATTTCTTTGTTGCCGAGAAATGGTTTTGGCCTTATGGCCTTAACGCATTGTATCAAAGAGACCACCAGCCTCTTGGTATAATGAGGAGATTCAATCTGAGAAGATCAAACGTCGAAGACTTGAAAGAACCTGGCGAGAATCACGACTTACAATACACCGTGATCTATATGTCCACCAATGTTAAGTAGTAAAGAATCTTTTAAAAAAATCCAAAGATGAGCATTTTTCTGCAATCATTCATGATAACAAGTCCGATCAGAGAGTTCTGTTTTCTACATTTAACAAATGGCTACATGTAACGCCTGAGCAAACTTTTCCGTCTGCACCTTCTGTAAAACATCTTGCAGATAATTTTGCTGAATGTTTTGTTGATAAGATCAAGGCTATTCAGAATAGCTTTGATCTCGCTGAAAAAGTGCACGATGAAATTCAATTGCCTTTACCACCATTTTCAGACCGGTTTTGTTTCTCAGAAATGTCATATGAAGATCTTTTTAGGCTAATAGCCCCACTTGCTAACAAATCATGTGACCTTGATCCTTTGCCTGGTGTTCTTCTGAAAGACAGCATTCAGCTTCTTCTCCCTTCTATTACAAAAATAGCTAACCTATCTTTGGCAACTGCAACTATGCCTAGTAATCTGAAAGAAGCGGTAGTCAAGCCAGTTCTAAAAAAATATTCCTTGCCTTCCAATGATTATGCCAGTTTCAGACCAATATCGAATTTGAAGTTCCTTTCTAAGGTTATAGAAAAAGTTGTGGCCACTCAACTTGTTGAGTATCTAGAAAAAAATGAACTACACGAAAAATTCCAATCTGCCTATAAGAAATTCCACAGCGTTGAAACTGCACTTCTTAAAGTCCACAATGACATTCTTCAATCTCTAGACAAACAATCAGCGGTTATTTTAGTACTACTCGATCTTTCTGCCGCATTTGATACCGTAGATCATGGTATTCTTCTTGAAAGACTTTCAACTAGATTTGGTATTAAGGGTGATAGTTATCAGTGGTTCAAATCGTACCTTAGCAATAGGTCTTTTCGTGTCAAGTTTAATGGTGTTTCATCTTCCTTGCGGCATATGGATTGTGGAGTCCCGCAAGGCTCTATTCTTGGGCCCTTATTGTTTCTCCTTTACACTGCACCTATTGGCGACATCATGCGGATGAACCACATTGACTTTCACTTATATGCAGACGACACTCAATTATATCTGTCTTTCTCAACATCATCCTCCTCTGAATTAAACTCAGCAAAACTGCAAATTGAGACCTGTCTATCTGAAATTGACAAATGGATGACGTATAATAAATTGAAACTAAACAACGACAAGACAGAAATCCTTGTCTTATCAAACTCTTTTAATCCAAGACCACTATTGAATGACCTACAAATCTCGAACTCTACTGTTGAAAAATCTACGTCTGCCAGGAATATTGGAGTTATCTTTGATGAAACATTGTCCCTAAATGATCACATACTTTCTGTTTGCAAAACTTGTTTTTACCACATTCATAACATCTGGAAAATCCGCAAGCACATAAGTCAAAGCACCTGTGAAACACTTGTCCATGCATTTATTTCTTCGAAACTTGATTTTTGCAATTCTATATTATATGGCCTCCCTAATGTTTCCTTACAAAGATTACAGTATGTTCAAAATGCAGCAGCAAGACTTGTCACCTTTTCAAAAAAGCAAGAACATATAAGTCCAATTTTGTTTAACCTTCATTGGCTGCCTGTTGAGCAACGTATTCAGTTTAAAATTCTTTTACTTACTTTTAAAGCGCTACATAAACAAGCCCCATCTGATCTCTGTGATTTAATAGATCCATATATTCCATCTCGCCTATTAAGATCTGCCTCAAAGAATCGCTTGGTTACGAAAACATACCATTACAAAAGCTATGGCAAACGAGCTTTTTCCTTTGCTGCCCCTGAGCTCTGGAATAAGCTCCCACAGAATGTCATACAATCTAGCTCAATTCCTCAGTTTAAACGTGAACTAAAAACACATCTTTTTAAAATAGCTTTTAATTTATCTCCTACTCTTTAATCAACATTTTTAATAAAGCCTATTGCAATTACTTCTTACATTTTAAAATCTAGAAAAAAAAAACAATTTTTATGATATTCCCATTTTTTATTCGTTGTAAAACGCTGTTGAGCCATGTGGAATTGGCGCTATATAAAACATCATTTATTATTATTATTATCAATCATTAACAATAATAATTATTATTTATTGTTCAGAAGGCTGAAGGGCGGATCCAGTATAGTTCTCAGGAGGGATGCATCATCTTCAGGGGGGTGCATTACTACATAAACACCAAATATTGAGAGTATTTATTAAAAAGATATAATAAAAAATGTTTTTCGGAGGAGTGAGTGTGCCCCCCTGCACCACGCCACTGGGCCTTAAATGTCTTAACGAGTAACAATAGCAATTGTATCATTGAAGATAAAACACAACTAGTCTATCTAGAAGATCTGTGATACTTTATTATTTTTTTAGCTATTGTACCCGCCCAATAAAGTACGTGGCTATATTAAATAAAAATTGTTGCTAAATGGGTAATATCATTTTAAAAAATATGTGTGAAATAAAAAAAAACCCTCAGTTAAATATATTTGAAACTTTCCAATGCTTTATAGTTTGCGCCAGTTGAAGAGAGTTTTAAAGAGTCTGGGTCTTAGGCGCAGGTTTGGTCAAAGTAGCATGGAAGACATTGTTGCAGTAATTGAGGTAATTTAGTAAGGTCCTGAAGATTGGGTACTCATTTAAAAAAAATAATAGTCAGTTATGTCTTATTAAACTCGTCAAAATATTCATGATTCCTATGTTGTGGCCTTGTATTGCTGCCGGCCTAGCCCGGTGGAGGGATTAGCCATATTGGCCACCCACTGACCCTTTAAATAAGGCAGAAGACTGGGTACTAGTATTTTTCGATTATTTCAGCTTATTTCATACTGAACAGCCAGATTTATTGAACAACCAGATTTAAATATTAAAAAAAAATATATAAACACATGCAGTTTGGTTTCTTTAACATAAATAATCTGGGCAAGAGGCATACTTTTAAAACGGTGAAAATTAGAACAGACATGGATCGGATAGAGTACAAAACGCCCTTTACAATGTATCCCATTATAAAATAACTATGATATACCGCGTGCTCTGATTGGTCAACGCGCGTGCTTTATGAGAGCACAAAGTACGCACACGTCTGCTATTTTTGACTTCTTGCTTTTACTTTGTCAATTTATATTTTATAGAAGAAATAAAAAAACTTGCCTGCTGTGCTTTATCTACGCGTCGTGCTTCTCTAGCACTTCTCTCGTGACGCATGCGCATCTTTTATTCCTTCACTATATTAACTATACCTTCACATGTAAAGTACCAGTACCGTGCATTTCAACCTGCGTACTTCATTTAAAAAAAGGGGCAATGATATTATACATTTTGTGGTATTTATTGGAACACCAACCTAACAAAGTGGTCTTAGTCACTAGTCCTCGCACTCTTTTAGAAACGAGCAAAATCATAGATATGTAAGATGAGTTTACCCGTGGTCGCTATTTCCGCTGTTGTTTGATATTATGATGAGCCTTGATAGACATCTACGGCTCCAGAAGGATCGCACAAACGGTGTAAGTTGTCTAGACTCAATAAAACAGACAAAATGAAAATTTTCGAGTTGAAAAGATTATAGATCCCTTGCAGTTCGTTGTAATGCAGCTCAACCTGGAGGATAAAACAATGCATTTCAGTTCCCAACAGAGTTAGAATCTTTTGTTTTGTCCTCCAGATGGGGCAGCTTTGACGTCACATGCAAGGCATCTATTAACAGTAAAAATGGAGCTAAAACAAGTTTGCTATGTTAAGAGATTTATTATATTTGAGTTTCTGTTTTCATATCAAGTTTATTTGCAAATGCAAAATCAATAATATAATTTTAAGTTTAAACGAAAATTTTACAAATTTTTGATTGAGCCACTGATCCGTTACAACTTTAATACGCAATACGTTCTTTTTTTTTCCAAATGAGGACACCAAGAAAGCTGTAATCTTTGAGTGTTTGTTTGGGAAAAAATTGCTAATATTACATATAGTTCTGCATGAACAATTTGTGAAAAAAGGGTCTTGTGGGCGCACTTTCATGTAACGTGTTGATGGAAAAAAACCTTTTAATTTAAGAAATGAATCCTCATTAACAGAGGGGTAAAACAATCCGCCAACTAATAGATGCGGTCGCTTACTAGAATTCTGGTAGATTCTAAAGTTCTGTGTTCATAAAACAAGAGAATTAATCTTTGAAAAACGTGAACAGCACCGGCCGATTGCCATGCTCACAACAAACTCAGAAAAAAAACTAAAAATGCCCAAGATCCCTGCCAAAATTTTCAGAGGCAAAAGGGTTAATTGAAAATCTCACTGAACTTTGTGTATACTAACCTTTACCAGAATGAACTTAAAGGAAGTCAAAGCTCTGTTGGGTACAGACAGATGCACCAAATTCTCCGAGATGAGCACAACCTCGTCATTGACAGGTATTAAACTTATTTAATTGTCGACTTGATGTACGTTAGAGGTCCTATTATTCTAATGTTTCTACCTATACTATAGTTAAGTTCGAAGTGTTAAAAATTGAAAAATATCGCTGGTCCTCAAAATATTCAAAAGTTTCTCAAGAGGGGCACACTGCCCCCTGTGCCCCTCCCTAGATCTACCCCTGAAAGGATAAGCCATTGAATAATTCGTCACTTTTTCTTTTACTTTAAGACATTCAGTGAGACTACTTTTAGCTCATCTTGATCCAGAGGGAGTTGACAGAAGAAAGAAAGAAAGACTAAGCAGAATGAAATATTTCAGCAAGGTTAATAACGATATGATAATTTATAAGAATTTCTAATTTAGAATGTATACAATTTTATGATTTTTATTGTTCTGCCAAGTAAACTGAGTTTCAATAATCAATCAAGCCGGCACTGACACTAAATTATTATACAATATCAGTTATATCATTTATTCATTTTCTGACTGTACTAATGCTGAACAGCATTACTGATATATAAAGTTATTCAGTTATATTCTACTGGTTAGACTCTATATAAAAACACCACGAATTGTATCAGTATAGTAACAGATACAGTGTAGTATCGATACCATTATTACGTCGTACGTTAACATTTTTCAGGGTCCAAACTACAGATGGCACATAGATGGCTACGATAAGCTCAAGCCATTTGGCTTTTGTATACATGGGGCAATTGATGGATTAGTATAAATTTAACTACACTTATGATCTGTTATGATAGTTGTTTGCATTTTCAGTTCTTCCGGTACTTTAAGGTGGCTCGACACAGTTTCGGAAAGCTACAACTAGGCTCTGCAAAATTACAAATAGATTATGAAATCGTTCAACTTGACAATGTTTCTCTATCTATGTTGAAACAATTTTTTCATGAAAGTTTACCTAATAAGTGAAGTTTAAAATGATGGGTATTTTGGGCAGATTCTCATTAATATTCATGAGTTATGGGGAATTCCTGAAAAATAGGTTTCGAGTTTTATCTCCGAAATTCGCCCATAGATTTTTGTCAAACTTTCATATGTCACTATATGAGTAATTTCCGAACTGCCAACGGAGTTTCAACAATTTGAATCTGCGAATTTTTGAGAAATTATGCTTCAAAGTTTTTTTTTGGTTTTTCGGACTCCGTTCAATGTACAACAAAAAATGAGACGTAGAAAAATAACGGTTTATCTAATCATTTAAAGTTTTTACACAAACAATGACCCATGTCTCAGGTTAATTGTAAGCAAATTTGAAAGCGTTAGCTTAAATATTCTTTAAACTACGGCTCTACGGCCAGAAAGTGTATTTTACGACAACATTTGTAAATCCAACATTTTTAGTAAAGTCCGCGTTTCTCCAAAACTGGTCCATAGATTTTTATAAAACTTTCTCAAGTTCGAATTCAACCTATTCACAACAAAATACATTCCTTTTCATCTGAGTGAGGACTTTCTAAGTAGCGAAAAATCAAGGATAAATACTGATAACTCAACGGACTCGGCTTTTGTCCCGCACATGTCCCGAGCTGAGTAAAATCTTAATAGATTTACATAATGTCACGGTCACGCAGTCGTTGTCTGCAGCGAATCGCATCCAAGCAGCTTTGTTATTTACAAAAAGTGCGTAAAAGCTAATCTATTCCCTCAAAAAAGGAAATAAAGATATTTGCAAGTAAAATCGTCGCCCATGTGTTATTTTGTTTGCTGTCTTATTAGAGTGCACGCACTAAAATTGTGCAACATAAATACCACTAAATAGTTCTATTTTATGCTTATTCTATTGTTTTCTTTTGTTTAATTAGTGCTATTTACCACTAAATAGTGATAAATGTTGCACACTTTTAGTTCGTGCACTCTAAGCAAAACTGCGGGACTATTATCTTGCTCGACAGATTTAGGATTTAAAATTTTCAAACGAGAACTTGTAAATGAATTCAAAATTTTTGTTATTACGACGAAGCTCGGTGAACAAACTGTGGTTCGACAAAATTTGAAACACAACGACAACAACCAAGCTTGAATTTATTTATCATTTATTAGCAAAATTCAAGCATGCGAATGCGATTCGCTGCAGACAATGACTGCGTGACCGTGACATTATGTAAATCTATTAAAATTTTACTCAGCTCGGGACATGTGCGGGACAAAAGCCGAGTCCGTTGAGTTATCAGTATTTATCCTTGATTTTTCGCTACCTAGAAAGTCCTCACTCAGGTGAAAAGGAATGTATTTTGTTGTGAATAGGTTGAATTCGAAGTTGAGAAAGTTTTATAAAAATCTATGGACCAGTTTTGGAGAAACGCGGACTTTACTAAAAATGTTGGATTTACAAATGTTGTCGTAAAATATACTTTTTAGCCGTAGAGCCGTAGTTTAAAGAATATTTAAGCTAACGCTTTCAAATTTGCTTACAATAAACCTGAGACATGGGTCATTGTTTGTGTAAAAACTTTAAATGATTAGATAAACCGTTATTTTTCTACGCCTCATTTTTTGTTGTACATTGAACGGAGTCCGAAAAACCAAAACAAACTTTGAAGCATAATTTCTCAAAAATTCCCAGATTTAAATTGTTGAAACTCCGTTGCCAATTCGGAAATTACTCATATTGTGACATATGAAAGTCTGACAAAAATCTATGGGCGAATTTCGGAGATAAAACTCGAAACCCGTTTTTCAGGAATTCCCCATAACTCATGAATATTAATGAGAATCTGCCCAAAATACCCATCATTTTAAACTTCACTTATTAGGTAAACTTTCATGAAAAAATTGTTTCAACATAGATAGAGGAACATTATCAAGTTGAACGATTTCATAATCTATTTGTAATTTTGCAGAGCCTAGTTGTAGCTTTCCGAAACTGTGTCGAGCCACCTTAAGTATTGTCAGTAAGCTTACTGTATTTTGCGAAACGAAACGAAACAAAATGAAAATTAGTATTTTGCGAAACGAAATATTTCGCAAAGTACTAATTTCCTTACGGGATTAGTACTTTACGACATTATTTGTCATCGAATATAACCTAATATGTCCATTTTTCGCATTAATATTTCAAAAAGTGGTAGATACTATTATTTGTACCACATCAAAATAATATTTATTTACCTTTTGGCCGCTCAAAAGTCCTCATGAACTTTGTGTCGCATAAAGACTGTGAGCCCGCAATACCATTGAACATTAATACTTCAAAGGAAGCCCATGGCAAAGGGAGGGGAGTGAAGGCAAATAAGAGATAATCAAAGAGCCAAATAGTCAATACCGGAAACGGATGCGAGGGAGACTAATGCATATACAACACCAAATATAAATCACTGGGCTTTGTAGTGTTAGTGTTCAATGGTATTGCGGGCTCACAGTCTCAAGATGGCGATGGGACGCTTGATCTGCGACACAAACGAAGTTCATGAGGACTTTTAAGCGGCCAAATGGTAAATAATTCTTTGTAAATGCTTTACTCTAATAATAAATGATAATATAGATATTCCAGAAGAATTATGTGGCTGGAAGTTGCTTCTACCAATAATGACCCTAGTGTGGCGGCACATTACTTTGTAGACTTTGTTGAACAAGTTGGAGGTAAACATTTTGAAACTGTGATGTGAACTCCAGGTGGTTTTGATATTCACTTCATATAAAAATACATTTTTAGGTTGTCCACAAGTGGTGAGGGCTGACTGCGGTACAGAGAATGTAACTATTGCTGGCATTCAAAGATTCTTTCGCAGAAATGACAATGACAGTTTTGCAGGTTTCAAAAGTTTTATGTATGGGAAATCAACATCAAACCAGGTTAGTTATAATAAGTCTTTGACCCTATTGAGAACGAGTGTAAGACTACAACAGTGAGCAAAATACTTTGTAACGAAAAACATTTTTTATCTCCAGTTGAGTTTCCCCATGCATGTTTGAAGACTATAGTTCAGTATAGTCAGTCATTCTCACTGGTTAACTTGTTTTATCTTCACAAATACAATACAATAAGTGAAAAATTCATTACTAATGTTCCCACCCACTCAGTTCACTTGCTATTTTACATAGGAAACTTCAAAACATTGAAATAATGAATTTGTACTTGCAGAGAATTGAGGCATGGTGGTCTTTTCTAAAAAAATCAGCTTCCCATTGGTGGATAAATCAATTTAAGGTTTGTTTTGACAATATAAAAAAATAACATACCGCAGGCCCAATATGAATATTATCAAAATATTATTTTACTCAGACATCTTTATGAAGAGTGTGATTTTGCCAATCACAAAATATAGCAATATTTCATAAACTCATGCATAATTACACGTACCGTTGAAAACAAGACACCCTCGAGCATTCGACTATGATTCCTAACTTTAACAAGCAAAAACCTTAATTTTTTGCGCGGGACTCCATATTTTTGGAATATCTTCTGAAGTAGCAGGTAAAATCCCATCTTTTGTCAAAATTAAAAAAAATTCTGATTACTTAAACATGCAAAAAAGTGTTTCGTTGTGTTGTTTTAACGCATATCGTATAATAAACTAGCACATGTATACCTTGAAAAAAAACAGTTTTTCGCATTTTACACCTAGGATTTAAGAGATGCTGGTGCCTTATCTTAAGATAATTCTTTAATAGATAATCACTGAGGCACACTGAGGGCGCAGCCCGAAGCTGCCTGCATTATACCCACGAATGCTGTGTGACGAAGTGATTATCTAGTATAATTATTGTTCTTTTCGTTGTCTTATTCGTTTTCGTTATATTGACTGCTAGGTGGAACTCACTGCATTATCAAAAATAATGCTTTTAGCTAGAAGCATTATTTTTGATAATGCAGTTTGCTGTTTGTTGAAGTGTGACCTAATGCAGTCGTTGAGATAATACTGAGTAAAAACAATGGGTTGTGATGAGAACAGTGATTATTACTCGTGCCCGGGCCCTTAGGCCGAGGGCACGAGTATTAAAATGAGTTCAGTTTTTTTTTTTTGATTCCAAGTCGAAAGTCTCTGCAAGTTCAGACAAGCCTGAACACCTACGTCATTGTCCAACATTACCCTCCCCTCCCCTTCTACAACAGTAACTCTATCCTCCCCAAGCTAAATTTACGACTATGCACGTTTGGCTACTAATTAACCTGAGACGTATGGTGAGAACTCAGCCTTTATACCTCTACAATTTTTTTCAGCGAAACGTGTGGGAATATTATAATTTCTTACTCCAATAAATAAAAAATAAAAAAACGTCTAATACCAAATCAGGTTTGTTCTTTATACAAGAAATTACGATAGTTAGACTCTATTGTTCTTTTTGTGCTGTCGTTCGCAAAAATACTCCTGTTGAATTTGTTTATTTTTTTACACTTGCACATGCGCAGTGTCATGGATTATTCGAAATGTCGACAAAACAAACTGCAAAATAATATTAACTGAAGTAACTTGTTCAAAAGTAAGAGATCTAACTAACAGCATATTAATAGGTTCGATTTTAGTAACATTTGTTTTGTTTACACGACGTTTGCGAAGCTTGGTAATTACGAAGCGAGAATCAGTTGTGACTAGGCGTTCCTTTTCTGTCAGAAGAGGGAAGAAGATTGGCACCTAGTAAATCAACCACGAGGGATTTTTCATCGATCTGGCTCGTTCAAGTTGTTTTTGGTGGTCGATAATTTTTTTCGAAGGTAAATCAAACCATGATAATGCCCCTTCCGAATGCAAGGGAGCTCTTTAGGAGCTAAAGACGAAGAGACCAGCAATAATATGGCCGCTACTCCTTCCATTCGTGAGGAAACTGCCCTGGCAGTGAAAAACGAAGAGACCAACATGGTCGCCACTCCTGTCTTAGCATCAAAATAACAGAATTAACAAGAGGCGACAGTGTCCTCGATCTGACAAAGTTGAATAAGCAAAAAGTGTAAATGAAATCTGATAGAGATATTTGCATGTTTTCGATTCGTGACTGGATATATAAGGTAACTTCTTTTTTGCTGTTATTAGTATATTCGGTAGTGTTGAATGAAGGAAATTTAATCTGTTAAAATACCTTGCAAAATTTTTGTAAAAAATAAAATCCATATTGTTGTAAAACATAAACTCAGTTTTTGCATTAATTACATTTTTTTTATTATTGTCACCCTTGTTATGTCATTTTCACTGTCAAGTTGTTGATTTTTTCCCTTTCATTCTTATGTTTAAATATGAATTATGGAGTCTTGATATGTGTTTGTCTGTAACTGGACATATGCGATATATTGGCCTTATTTTTATGGGCTATATTCAAAGAAATTCCTACAACCGGAAATGGAATAAGGGATAAGAATTACATCCAGTCAATAGGTTAACATGATAACCGAAAAAATAAAAATAAAATGACTTTCCTTCCTTTCCAAATTTGTTTTGTTTTGTGTTGTTTTATTCTTCAGTTTTTTAAGAAACCTCCGTTCTTGGGCACGAGTAAACCCTGAATTCAGGGTCTAGTTATAAAATAATTCTTACAACAGTTTAATGCGATTTTCTGACTTGTCAGGATTTATAGTTCTTTCTTGGTGTTGTAAGGTGCATTTTATCTCCACTTGCAGTGATTTGTTTTTCTAGGAAATTGTTCTTTGTTATTGTTTTCCTGCTTCAGTTACCTTGCAACAAATAGAAAGGGCCATTGGTTGTAGGGTGTGGTAATTCATGAATGAATGAGGCAGAAGGCACTGTTTTAAATAATTAAAGACCAACAAGCTATTTCAAGTCAATAAATATTGCTATTGTGAACTGTTGATCGTTTATTAACTGATTTCATTCCAAGTAGTAACAATTTCAAATCATATAATATTCATATCTATTTCAAGGTGACTTCCACAAAATAGTGAGCATTTTTTGCCTATTTGTTAACTCATTTGCTTTATGTCAAAAATGCATATGTAGTGTTCATGGTTTTAAAATATTTTTAGCAGAAAAAATAGTTTTAATTTGATGTAACCTTGGCAAAAACAAGCCTCAATGGTTTTTAAAATAACTAGTTAATGGAAGTCACCCTATTTCAAATCTGAAATATAATTATAAACTCAACAATGTAAGTTCATCAAGACAAAATCTTGGTTTCTTAAAAAGTGAACTAAAACAGTAAACAATTTGAACATGTACATGGTATAATGGTTCTGCCTATCCTACAGTATTATGATACCTGATTAACATGATGCATTATTTTCCCGTGTTAAAAACAACCTTATGTCAGGTCACAATAGCTGATTTCTGGAATAATCTTCACTTGACTTCTAGACATAATTATTAAGAAAATATTTTTCATGTGTGACCACAAAACTCAAAAATCACTAGTAATTTCAATGTTGAGTACATGTTTGCCAGACAGATTTGTGAGCTTTTCAAAATTTCAGCGGACTGATTTACGGTTACTGGAGCTCCCTATTTATTTTTAGAGAATAACTACTATTTTTGTTTGCTACTTATCTAAAGCTAGCCTTGTAGCTTTCAGAGATACTAATGCAAATCTTATCCAAACTTTAAATCTGTGTATAACTTGTCAATAGGCCAAATGAAAAGGTATGGTATATAGGTGTCACTTTATTATTTTAACTTTCAAAGCAATTTAAACGAACTGTCTGAAATTGAACAGTCAATTCTAAATACAAATTATAACACAATTTGTGGACCTGATCCTTCCACATTTTATGCCTGGACACTTCAACAAACATCTGGTTAAAAAAGATAACCCTTGGTAAGATTTGTGTACTTTCAAACAACGTATCCCTGACCCATCATTTAAAAACGTATTTGTTTGTCACAAGGAAACTAAATACTGGTCTAAGTCACCACAGTCCTCCTTCCTGGATCTACCCCTGATCATCATCACATAATACTGTTTTTCAAAAAAAAAAAAAAAAAAAAAAAACGTTTACACTATGCACAGTGTTCATGCAGTTTAGAAGTCTGCAAGTCCCCACATAGAGATGTCTTGAAGGCACTTGTCTAGGAGAGATGTAAGACCTGCAAAACTGTTGATATTTGCAGGCAAAATCAGAGATCGAAAGCAGGTTTTCACCTTTGGTCGCATTGTAGCTTCAGACATGGTTTCAAATGTAGTACGTATTTGCTTTCCTGGTAAAAGTGCACAAGAACCTGTGCAAAACTGGACAAATCTGGATAGCTTGACAGTTGGTTGGTTGACAAGATACCTGGTTAACCAGCGACTGACAACTTCTTCAGCTTTGTTGGAGATTTGGAAACTTACATAAGACATGATATTGTTTGTAGTTGGTATGCACTTCTCATAGATTGATTGTACTTCTTCTTTACCAACTGTCTCACAAAATTGTCCCATACCTTTCTTTACTAATGCTATTGCTAAATATGGTTTAGCAATAAGTTCATGTTTTGCAATTGCAATCAAAATACTTTGTAGATTATCTGGTGTTGGAATCTTTGTTACTCTATGTTCTGATTTCTAACAAATCATCTTTTGAAAATGATGAGGCATTCTGTAATCCTTGGTCAATAACAATTTGCTCTTTTTCAGTAAGGAGTCCTTTGTAAGAGCGTAACAGGCATTCTTCGTCAACTTCGGCATCACCCTTTGAAATCATCTTTAGAATTTGGGCTTCACAAATATTAACAGGGAATGTTCCTGTTAAGAGATACTGGTGTGTACTTATACGTCCAATAGCAACATAATCTTCATCTGTGAATAAAGGTTCAACTCTCAAACAAAACTGTGTTGAACCTTCACAAAATTGGGATGTAAATGAGTCCCAAAACTCTGAATAAATGTCCCTTAGGACACCATCGCCACATGCACTTTCATTTTTGAAAGTACCAGTTATTGTATAATTTGTGATGTCCTCATCTTTATAAATGTCCATCAAGTCATGTAAAATATTTCCTCTGTTGACTGATATCACTCTAGAAGGTGCTGACAGTTCAAAAAAACCTCTTGATCTTTTCTCCTCAATAGAATCAAGATACCTCAATGTATCTTCATCTCCTTCCATCAATTGCTGGGGAGCTTCGGCAGGCAGAGTATCTATGGCCACATCATTTGATGCAATAAGATCTTCAAAATCAAAATCTGATATACCAACTTCAGTTTCATCGCAGTTCTTTGGTGCAGTTGAATCAAACCATAGTATATCTGGTTCATCAGGTGAAAGTGGAATGGATTTATCCTGTGCTGTCATAAAGAGGCGGCCAGCTTCATCTGAAGATGCCACTGAGATTGGCTGGTCTGGGTAGAGAATCTCACATGGCCACTTGTTAAGTGAGAAGTGAAGTGGTTCTAGATTTGTAGACCCAACCCAGTCATACACTGCTGACACTTTTTCAGTAGGTTTCTCAACAAACACTCATCATCCTCATCATCTTCTTCATCTGATGGATCAGAAAATAATGACTTTGGTTTGCTTGTCAAGTATAGCCTTGGGCTGGTGAATCCTGTTTCTTCCTTGTATCCTCCTGGAGTGAAAGGCTCTCCATTTGACAAGATTGTAATTTCATTCCCTTGAAAGTTTGCAAGTGCAAAATCCATTGTACATGCATGTCCTGCTGGGCTTTGACCCTTGGGGTAGAACATTTCTTTAAACATCTCCACACATTCATCTGACGTCAAATTGCGCTCCACATTTAGTACTCTAGTACCACCACCTGTAGATTTTTTCTTTAAGCAATATGCTTTCGTCTTTTGGTTCCAATGTTTCCATCCTACTTCAATGCGTATGGCTGTTTTAGCTTTTTTCTTGTCTTTTGGTACTTGATCTGCTGGTTGTTTTCGTTTTCCCTTCTGTAGTAACTCTTTAATCTTGTTTATTTTTTCCATTCTTTCATCATCATCATTCTTACTATTAGAATTCAAGCCTTTGCAAAACACCATCAGCTTAAGCCTATCCCCTTTTGCTAATCCCTGTTCTTTTAGTTCACTGTCTGTCATCATTGTTACAGCTGTACTGTCAATCTATGATCAAAAGAGAAAATAATTCAATTTTAAGCAAATTTAAACAAATATATATAGCTATTTCAAATAACGCTGTCATCACCAAAAGGCAATGATAGGTCATGCCAAGACTGCTAGGAACTATAGGTATAAATATTACTGTCGTAATTATTGCAGTTGACAAGAAATTCATGTCATTTAGTTATGACTTGATTTGCTTTCTGTTTGCTCCATATATTAAAAGTTCAATATTCATCTTTGTGACTGTCCAAGGTGCAATTCTACATTCTGTTATGACTTTTACCCATCATTCTTAGTGTTCTTGGAATGACCTATTGCCTTGTGGTGATGACAACATTACTTGAAATTGCCATATACAACTAGTACATCCACATTATGCAATACAATAAGAGGTATACATACTGGGAATAAATATATTTAATTAAAAAAGCCAAATAATGTATACAGATATCTAATTTATTCAATATATTTAATTTTATGTAAATCGTAAAACTCGCTTTAATTCTGGTTTGCTTTATTCAAGTAAAAAAAAAAAGTTTTTCTTGTTTATTACATAGAACAGATCATAATACAGTTGGTTTTGAGTGATAAAAGTGCAAAAAAGGCAGACAGAGAGAGAGTGTGTAAGTACAGGCAGAGGCAGATCAGGGGGGGGGGGGAGTTTGTCATGGGGGGGGGGTGCCTTTGATTTATTTTTATAGGTAGTCCTTTTAATTTTTTGATTGATAATAAGTAATTTTTTATTAGTGCTCCCCCTTTCAAAATTTCTGGATCAACACCAAACAAATACTTTATCAATTTTTCAACACAATACTTTTAATCTTTCATTTTTGTAATTCAGTAAATTAAAGATTAATGTTAATTAATGTTGGTGAAATGCCCTCAACTATGTCTAGTACCAATAGTAAAATATTTATTATTATAAATTACACACCACTTTCATAAATGACTAACAACGGCCAACAATGATTTCTTAAGATTGGCTATATCCTTAATACTTTCAGTACAACTACGTCAAAGATCTGTCGGAAATAAACACTTTTGAAAATAACAACAAAGTTATGGAGGAATGAAAATAGAAGGATTTGTACGTAATTCCTTGCTGAGGCCTTTAAGCCTCATTTTGGTGTTTTATAGTCCTTTCAAAATGGGATTTAACATTTTACAGTCACATTTTTAGAACTTATTATTTATAGCTTTGATATGTATGTTTTTTTTAATAATATTTCCTTTCACCAAAACTGTTTTTAACAATAATGCTAATTAGTGGCGGCCATTTTTGAAAGTCGTGTATAGTTTTTTTAATTTCCAGTCGTATTATTTTTTGCTTATTGTGCAAGAATTTCTTTAAAGTGCTAATATTGATCAGCATCTCTCAAAAGTGCTAATCAAACAAAACAATAGAATTAGCGTAAAATTGTACTATATAGCTGCATTATAAAATTCATGAATAATTAATGTCGAACCCAGAACAATGAAAAATCACTACCGTGACGGCATCTATATATTTGATACAGAAATCGTCCTGATTTGCATAAGATTTAGCTTGAATTACCTCGGCCAAATTATATCTAATTTTAAAAATATTAATCTAAAATAGCAGCATTAACCTAGACATTTCATAAGTAATATACAATATGAGCGTCAGACTTCGCCTTTGGCTCGACATTGTATATTCCATACAGATCGGACGCTCATATTGTATAAATTACTTACTAATCTTTCATGGATTTGTTGTTTACACTCTATGGTTACTGGTATAGTATAGTTTAGTTTATCAGATTTGCCTTCCAAGGAAGGCAGGGACACCACAACAGCTTTCACCAATTACAGTGGGCCCTGGGACCTCCGGTTTATTGTTCATATTGTATTAACAATTTTGAAATGGTTTCTGATCATATTCAGGATTGTTTATAACTATTTGTACAGCTAATAATACTCAGATTACATGCATTGCTTTAATTTTATACTTCATTGTGCAAAGTTAGGTAATATTCCAGATGAACTAAGTTTAGATTTTTAAAAGTGCTGATTTCTAAATGAGATGGAGTTTTTAAACCGTTATTAGGTTTTTATACTGTCTAGTGAGAGTGTGACGGAGGAATATTAACAATGACAGCAAGAGTTATTGTGGTTCCTATGGAAACAAGAAGCCAGAATCCCAACATGAAGTGAAGGGTTCAGAGCGAAAACGGCGTAAGTGCATTTTAGGATAATTTTTTCGAATTTTCGAATTGTCATTAAATCAATCAAAAAAAAGGCATCTAACAATTCAATTTGGTCTAAAAACAAACATCTTCTATTTTTTTCCGAAGAAATTGTCCGAAAAAGGACATTTTTTGTCGATTTTAGGGATTTTTTGAGTCGTACAAACATTAAGCTCGTCCTGGGTAGTTTCTTTTTGGCTTCGATCAAGACTCCTGTGTTTTTGTGTTACTGGGGAGGCATGAAACTGGTAAACATGTTTAACACGTTTGAACTGGTTTTCAGTCTAATCAGAACTTTGACGAATTCGCATCATTCGTGATTTCGTCGTTGTTTTTTGCTATTAATTTGCCTCTAAACGCATCTGAAACAGCACCATTAAGCTTTCTAGTTGTGATGAGTCTACTGTTTGAAAGAAATCAAGCAGGTGAGATGATTTCGAGTAAAAATTAGTGTTTTTTCGCACTCGTGAATCTTGGCGACCGTTGAAGAAATCATCACTTAAAGACTGTTTTAGAGGCAAATTCTCGGACTGCCGAGGGTATTTTTGCAAGTTTTGGCGATCAAAGAGCACAACAAGCCTGAAAATTTGGCAGAATTCCGAGGTAGCGTTAGACTTATAAAAAAAAGTTGAAATGGGGGGGGGGGGGCTATGACGGCTGCCGAAAATTTCGTTGATTTCCCATAATGCATTGCAGTGGTATTTTTGTCAAAACACGTGTAGTTCGAAATAGGCATGTTCGTAGTGCTTTAGCGGTGTAAGTAGAATGAAGTAAAACTTGAAAAACTTGCATAAGATTAGAAGAAGAACGGAATTTTCTTAGGATATTCAACTTTTTGCTCGAAGGCCAAGTTTTTAGCCCAAAAATACATATATATTAATAGGTTTATTTGTAAATAGCCCTTATTAAACAAAACAAAACAAAAAATAAAAAAATAAAAAAAAAAAAATAAAAAAAAATAAATAGAATTAGCAAAAAATAGCACTATTTAGTGGTATGTATGTTGCACATATTAGTAGTATGGGAAATAGGGGTCCGACAACCGGTGGATCAGTGGATCATGGATCCACCGTGACAATAACGTTATAAATCTAAGACAGTCATAACGTGACGTCGTCAACCAATCACATACTGTATTACAGGGAACGTCCTCCACCAATCAGAAGCCGCCGTCTTTCGAAAGTGACGTCATAGGTCAAGCTGCTTTTTTTAAGATGGAAGAATATTTTTCAGGACAAAAGCGCAGCACAGTCAAGCGGCTAAATTATTCAAAACCAAAACATTTGGTGTTTCATTTGTTGAGGTGATATCTTTATCTTGGTTACAGTTTATTTCACATTTTCTCCTCGATAGGTTCGAATACGAAAATGAATACATTTCACAATAAAAAAACGAACAAATATTGCTATAATTAAAGTAAACTCATTTTGCAATTCATATTCAATCTTCATAAACTAGGATTTTGTCTAGCGCAATTTATTAACCACATAGAGTTATACATTCGCACAAAGTACATTCACTTTAAAAGTGTTTTGGACCATCGGTAGATGCAAACCTTTCTGTTTTAAATTGAAATAATTTAATGGGACTAATTTATTCAAAGTCAGAAGATTTTGATTTGTTTGTTCAGGTGCTATCTAAACGCAACTTTGTTAATCCGTTTGAAAGAATTTTTTTTTAGGTTAAAAAACAAAAACAAATTAATAACGTAGAGGCAGCTCTGGTTAACATAATGTTTAATAGTTTAATACACTCCGGGATAAGTTACACCTGAGTATCGTTATTCCACATAACGATATATTTATCAATTCTGAGCAAATGTTTTTATAACAGTCATTCCATGACATCATCAGAGTCTTCATAAGCATTTTGGAGGTACTGCGCAATCAGATCATCCAAAATATATTTTCTTTGGCGAACTGCAAGTTTTGTGGCCTCAAGCCAATCATAATCTCCATTCTCAAACAATTCCTGTCTTGTATTCATGATTTTCTTGAAGTTTGGGTCCTTCCTCATCAAGTGCATCCATTTCAGTCTGCCAACTAGTAAATTCTGAAGCTCCTTTCTGACGGCTGGAACGATTTTCTCGTTAGCAGTCTCCACAGCTTGTACCTCTGGTACTCCATTGTGCACCTGTGCTTCAATCATTTCTTGTCGTCTCTCTTCGAGATGGTCAGCAGCTTGGCCCATAAGGACTTGCCAGCACCATGGAAGCTCGGAGTCCTGGGTGGATTCTTCACCAGAGTCATATTCACTTTCAGAACTTTCACTATAGCTACCACCATCTATTTCAGCATCCTCAGAACTGTGAACACTACCAAGTTCCTGCTCATCATACCTATTAGCACCATATTCAGTATTGTAATTCATTTTACACGAACGG
The DNA here is from genome assembly GCA_918843875.1 of Diadumene lineata. Taxonomy (NCBI): domain Eukaryota; kingdom Metazoa; phylum Cnidaria; class Anthozoa; order Actiniaria; family Diadumenidae; genus Diadumene; species Diadumene lineata. The sequence continues at coordinate 2,169,733 of CAKKNV010000002.1, read as the reverse complement.
TTCTCCAAATGGCGTTTCAAATTAAATGGTCGTGAAAATACTTTGCCGCAATGTTGACACTGCTTTGAGCTAGACATGTGCGCACTGTCACAACCAATCGTTAAGTGAGCAAGATGAGCAGATGAACAGTTTAAATAGAGCAACGCCAAATAACACAGGAGCAGCACTTTAATGCGACTCACACGTTCATTTCATAAATTTTAAGTTGTGCAATCGAAAGAATAGGTAATTTACTAATTCATTGTGCGAGTCGCATGAGTCGCGTTTAAAAGCACACAAAAAAAACGCAGGAGCAGCACTTTAATGCGACTCACACGTTCATTTCATAAATTTTAAGTTGTGCAATCGAAAGATGAAGTAATTTACTAATTCATCGTGCGAGTCGCATGAGTCGCGTTTAAGAGCAACGCAAAATAACACAGGAGCAGCACTTTAATGCGACTCACACGTTCATTTCATAAAGTTTAAGTTGTGCAATCGAAAGATTAAGTTATTTACTAATTCATCGTGCGAGTCGCATGAGTCGCTTTTAAGAGCAACGCAAAATAACAGAGGACTCCTGTGTTGTTTTGCGTTGCTCTTAAACGCGACTCATGCGACTCGCACGATGAATTAGTAAATAACTTAATCTTTCGATTGAAAAACTTAAAATTTATGAAATGAACGTGTGAGTCGCATTAAAGTGCTGCTCCTGCGTTTTTTTGCGTGCTCTTAAACGCGACTCATGCGACTCGCACGATGAATTAGTGAATTACCTATTCTTTCGATTGCACAACTTAAAATTTATGAAATGAACGTGTGAGTCGCATTAAAGTGCTGCTCCTGTGTTATTTTGCGTTGCTCTATTTAAACTGTTCATCTGCTCATCTTGCTCACTTAACGATTGGTTGTGACAGTGCGCACATGTCTAGCTCAAAGCAGTGTCAACATTGCGGCAAAGTATTTTCACGACCATTTAATTTGAGACGCCATTTGGAGAACCGTTCGTGTAAAATGAATTGCAATACTGAATATGGTGCTAATAGGTATGATGAGCAGGAACTTGGTAGTGTTCACAGTTCTGAGGATGCTGAAATAGATGGTGGTAGCTATAGTGAAAGTTCTGAAAGTGAATATGACTCTGGTGAAGAATCCACCCAGGACTCCGAGCTTCCATGGTGATGGCAAGTCCTTATGGGCCAAGCTGCTGACCACCTCGAAGAGAGACGACAAGAAATGATTGAAGCACAGGTGCACAATGGAGTACCAGAGGTACAAGCTGTGGAGACTGCTAACGAGAAAATCGTTCCAGCCGTCAGAAAGGAGCTTCAGAATTTACTAGTTGGCAGACTGAAATGGATGCACTTGATGAGGAAGGACCCAAACTTCAAGAAAATCATGAATACAAGACAGGAATTGTTTGAGAATGGAGATTATGATTGGCTTGAGGCCACAAAACTTGCAGTTCGCCAAAGAAAATATATTTTGGATGATCTGATTGCGCAGTACATCCAAAATGCTTATGAAGACTCTGATGATGTCATGGAATGACATTTGCTCAGAATTGATAAATATATCGTTATGTGGAATAACGATACTCAGGTGTAACTTATGCCGGAGTGTATTAAACTATTAAACATTATGTTAACCAGAGCTGCCTCTACGTTATTATTATTATTTTTTTTTTAACCTAAAAAAATTTCTTTCAATTTGATTAACAAAGTTGCGTTTAGATAGCACCTGAACAAACAAATCAAAATCTTCTGACTTTGAATAAATTAGTCGCATTAAATTATTTCAATTTAAAACAGAAAGGTTTGCATCTACCGATGGTTCCAAAACACTTTTAAAGTGAATGTACTTTGTGCGAATGTATAACTCTATGTGGTTAATAAATTGCGCTAGACAAAATCCTAGTTTATGAAGATTGAATATGAATTGCAAAATGAGTTTACTTTAATTATAACAATATTTGTTCGTTTTTTATTGTGAAATGTATTCATTTTCGTATTCGAACCTATCGAGGAGAAAATGTGAAATAAACTGTAACCAAGATAAAGATATCACCTCAACAAATGAAACACCAAATGTTTTGGTTTTGAATAATTTAGCCGCTTGACTGTGCTGCGCTTTTGTCCTGAAAAATATTCTTCCATCTTAAAAAAAAGCAGCTTGACCTATGACGTCACTTTCGAAAGACGGCGGCTTCTGATTGGTGGAGGACGTTCCCTGTAATACAGTATGTGATTGGTTGACGACGTCACGTTATGACTGTCTTAGATTTATAACGTTATTGTCACGGTGGATCCATGATCCACCGGTTGTCGGACCCCTATTTCCCATACTACTCATAGTTAGTGCACGCACTCTAAGATTTGTACTTATGCATATTCACTCGGGTATTTTTATCGTCCTATACAAATTTGTGCTTTTCATGCAAGAGTGAACGGTTGTCAAGCAAAGCGAAAGCGTAACTACGGGCCGAATTACACCTTTTTCGGACAAGTTCTTCGGAAAAAAATAGAAGATGTTTATTTTTAGAGCAAAATAAGTCATTAGATGTTTTTTTTTTGATTGATTTGGTGAATATTTGAAATTCGAAGAAATTTATCCTAAAATGCACTTACGCCGTTCTCGCTCTGAACCCTTCATTTGTAAATCCAACATTTTTAGTAAAATCCGCGTTTCTCCAAAATTGGTCCATAGATTTTTATAAAACTTTCTCAAGTTCGAATTCAACCTATTCACAACAAAATGCATTCAAATTTGAAACACAACGACAACAGCCAAGCTTGAATTTTTTTATCATTTATTAGCAAAATTCAAGCGTGCGACTGCGATTCGCTGCAGACAACGACTGCGTGACCGTGACATTATGTAAATTTATTAAGATTTTACTCAGCTCGGGACATATGCGTGACAAAAGCCGAGTCCGTTGAGTTATCAGTATTTATCCTTGATTTTTTGCTACTTAGAAAGTCCTCACTCAGATGAAAAGGAATGTATTTTATTGTGAATAGGTTGAATTCGAACTTGAGAAAGTTTTATAAAAATCTATGGACCAGTATTGGAGAAACGCGGATTTTACTAAAAGTGTTGGATTTACAAATGTTGTCATAAAATATACTTTTTAGCCGTAGAGCCGTAGTTTAAAGGCCCAGTTCAGACCATTATGCTTTGCGCGCCTCGATGCCCTAGCGGCCATTTTTCGTTTACGAAAATTATATAGTTTGTCGTATTCAGTTTTAATCTCTTTCCATCCGCTAACTAAGATAATTTTACAAAGGTTTAATTCTCTCATGTTGTTATTAAGACATCTAAGAATACTGTCGATAGCTATTTTATCAAATTTATCAACAATTCCACACAAAAATACGAACTTTTTGGACGATCATGGATTGAGAAGACCAATAATGGCGAATCCTTCTCGAGGAACACCGCGTCTCTCTGGAGAAGCGAGGTTCTTAAGGCTGAGATCTTCAGTTTATGACTTATGGAATGAGCGTAAATCATCGCTTGGCTTCGATGGAATCACGAACAGCGAATTTGCCGAGTTTCTTCTCCATCTTCCTTTAGAACAACATACAAGGTAGGTTGAACAACCATCTTTTCTTGTAAATTATCGGTAGCGCTATTTTTTGCACATTGCAGAAATAACAACGCATCTTTCTGTTTTAGAAATATTTCCGTAGCTCCAATTCCAGACGAATTGCCGCGAGATGATGAACAACCCATCATAAGTTCAACGCCATTGCCAAAACAACGACCTATCAGAAGTTCAACCCCATTGCCAAAACAACGACCCTCCACGGCTTTTAGATCTGGTCAAGTACGACGAACACTGATAGAAAAACCTCTTGATCAACCAAGTTCAAGCATGTAAGTTGGAAACTTCTTTTGATCCTGTTAATTTTCATCAATTTTCGCCAGTCTTTTGAATTGTAATGTGTATAAGAATATAGCTTATTTTTTATGTTATATCCTTTTGTAGAGATGTTGATGTTACTGGGACGACTGGGACAACCAATAATTCCACATCGCTGACTTCTAACTTGACTCAATTCAAGATGCTGAATAGTGTGATTGGTAATCCATTTTCAATGTGTAAAGAGCAATCGTCGGAAAGCGATGATAGTGATGTAGATCAGGAGAATCATGACTTTGAAGTCAGGTAAGCAAGTGCTCTTATGTTATCAACCGATTAACAGGTTAGCTCAGTTGGGAGAGCGTTGGCTGTTAACCGGGAGGCTGCGGGTTCGAACCCTCAACCGGACCATCACTCAGGGTCTTTAAATAATTGAGGAGAATGTTCTTCGATTTATAATTGTAAGGGTTCGCGTCTTCTCGGATAAGGACGATAAACTGGAGGTCCCGTCTCGCCACACTACACATTAACCATTAACGGGGGGACGTAAAAGAACGACTGAGGACGCAGGTATGACCATCCTCAGTGATAGGCCTACACTAATACATACTAATTACTAATCAACCTCATGCTTGTAAATCCGGATTACATACTATAAATATTAAAGATTGTAAAGCGCATTGAGACTGAGTGAAATGCGCTATATAAGCACCACATTACATCATAATACTCTAAAAAACACAAAAATGAGTATTGTAATTGTTCTATGCTAAAAACATGAAGTATTACTTTGTTGTTTCCAGCATAATTTAGTGTTTTATTCATCAAAATTTATTTGATATGCTGTACTTTGTCCTGTAATGTTAGTCTGTTTTTTTTTTGTTCTGTTGTTTTTTAATTTTTTAAGTTTGCTGTGAAATTATTTCTTCACTTTGTCACTGTGTTTAGCTCTGCTGTCAGTATCCATTGCTGCTTATTAGTGTTTGCATTTTTTCATTCAGAATGGATTCAATTGTTCAGGAAATGTGTAACACCGACAGTGATAATAGCGATAGCGACAGGTATGCATTTTCAATGTGATGTTTTTTTTGTGAAAAATATACATATAACACTTTGAGATGCCTTTCTTTGAGGGATAATGGTGAGTCTTATCAATTCAATTTTTTCCAATGTTGACAATCCTGTGCATCATATACTGCTATTATTTACAATTGATATGAACTATATCAATTGTAAATCAAACTCTAATCATCGTTCACCAGACTGACCCTCAATCCTGTCAATCATGAAATTATTGAAAAAAAATTAATGTCATCATAGTACAATAATTAAACCAAAAGATAATACAAAACATCATATGAACACTTTTTCCAACAGAATAAAACTTAAATACAATCTTTTAATGTAATTCACAGTAGTGCTATTTAATGTAAATTTCACTGTCACGCTATATGCTATGTATGCTATTCAGTGGACCGCCAATATGTACATCATTTGATAATAAAGGTGATGTTTATTATTATTATTATGACATTGGGTGATGATTTCGGAGTTGAAGTGCAATTAATTTTGAATTGTGTTGTGTATTTCAGTGATGCCAGTTTTCTATCTGACATGGATATCTCTGAGAGAGATGATGAGGCCACCCTTACTATGGTAGAGGATATATTCCCAGAAGATGAACAGGAGGGGCTATCAATTTCAAGTTATACTGGCTCTTATACAGCTCATGACTTCTCACTCAATTCAACATCATTGCAACACTCATCTCCTGACCTGTCTGAGGTAACAGCTGGTGTATCAGAAGAACTGATACCTGATATTCCTGAAGAGTATATAACCATTGAATCACACACAGGAGACGAAAAGCAAAATGGAGATAAATCAGTAGAGAAGAATTTGGAGAGAGTGTTGTCCTCACTTCAAGGATCCTTCTCCAAGCTTGCATCAGATGCTGGTGTTGAGAACTTAACACTTCTGCATGATAGAAACCGCATTGTTGTTTCAATAGAAAAATTAATGGATTTAAAAGGGCCAAATTGTCAGGAATTGCTAGATGGAAATGTTTGTTGTCAAGTACTGGAGTATTGTTGTAAGCGTGTTGGCACTTGCATTGAATTACAGTGGAGATGTCCAAATGGTCATGTTGGAAAGTGGGAATCATCTGAGATTCTTGCCTACAATAGGTATTCAAAAGTCTATACAAATGACTCCCTATTTGCTGCTGGTATGGTGTTATCAGGCAATAACTTTGCTAAATTTGCTTTGTTTTGTAAAGCACTTAATCTTTGCTCTTTGAGCAAGACTACATTCTCCAACTTTCAAGCCAAATGTGCTTTGCCTGTAGTGCAAAATGTATGGACCAACATGAGCACAGATGTTATCCAGATTTTAACCGACAATAAAGATGTTTGTTTAAGTGGTGATGGACGTAATGATTCCCCAGGGCATTCTGCCAGATATTGTGTTTATTCATTAATGGAACATGGCACAAAGGCAATTGTTGACTTGGCAGTTGTTGACAAAAGAGAGACTGGTGGAAACTCTACTATCATGGAAAAAGAGGGACTGAGGAGACTGCTTGAAAAGCTGATGAAAGAAATGACAGTGAGAGAACTGTGCACTGATGCTTCATCAACCATTATAAAACTAGTGAGGGAAATGAAAGGTAAGTGTTCAATACACAATGTGATTTTTTGATGGTTACACTTTTGGATTGTCCATTCTTAAATAAACCTGTAGGAAGAGGATTGGTGATGTATACATGTAACAACTTCAATAATTATTATCATTGCTGCACAGACTAATTTTCAATTATTTTTATTATTATTTTCGCAGTGAAAAATCCTCAACTGTCAGAGATGTTTCACTCGCTGGACATCTGGCACAAATCAAAGAAACTGTCCAAATCTCTTCACAAGGTACATAATTTTATTCAGTAAGTAGGGTGCAGGCACAAAAAAGACACTTATTGTGCAACAGTTGTCACTATTTAATAGTAAAAAGCACTAATTAAACAAAAGAATTAGAATAAGCATAAAAATTAGAATTAGCATGAAATAACACTATTTAGTGGTATTTGTTGCACAATTTTAGAGCATGCACTCTAATACCCATTTGTTTGATGTATAAAATAGTTCTAATCATTCTAATAATATGCTCATGTGAACCTCACTTTTGTTTGCTTGGATGACAGGTCAATAGTTTTTTGCTCGTCATATTTATATCATTTTTGTAACACTTGACAATTTGCCTTGTCTAGGCTGCCAAAGTGAAAGGTTGTGCAGATTTGGATAGAGTCTGGATAGAGCCCATAGTCAATCACTTCTGGTACTGTGCACGAATTTCAAAGGGAGATGTTAATGAACTTAAGGTTAGTTGTGATCAATCCATAGGGGTTCATAAGATGTCTGCTAAACAAAAGGGATGGAAATGCAAAAGAGAGATATTACAATGGCAAACTATATGACAAACTATTATTATATGTATATTGGATGTAATGTATGTATATTTTGAAAAAAATCTATTAAATTAGGTACCACTGTGTATTTTTGGTTTGATGCATCAATGTTGATAGCCAACAAAAGTATTATAAATGTTCAACTTTTAGCAAGTTTTAATCAGTGTGCATGTTTGTATTCAAAGAACACCTGGGAAGGGGTTCTTCATCATGTGTGTGGTGAGCATACTTGGGCAGAATCCAAGTGCAATCATACTGCTGAGGCAGAAGGAGACAAGACAAAACCACCTCTTTCTAAGACATCTAAGACGATGGAAGCTCTGAGAAAGATTGTTCTTGATGTGAAGTGGCTCAAAACTCTGCATTTCTATGTTAGATTCAGGTTGGTATTTGATAAACAATTATTTTACTATTTTGCTGCTGGTGTTTTTGTACATGGCTTATTACTCCTAAAGGTACCAACTCAGATAGGAACAATTGGATGTAATGGTCTTAGACAAGCTGACAAGCATCCCTGTTCTCATATATATGGAAATCCCCCCCTGCCCCACCTCCTTTTTTTATTTGAAGTGGAACAATTATTTGTAATTACAGATGGTTTCATATGCAGATAGAAACAACTCTTTTTAAAAGTGAATGTTATTAAATTAATTAAACTTCTATTGTCGAATATATATCACTATCATCAATTATACTCGATACATATATATTGAGAGATTGATCATAGACGAGTGCCCCTACACACAAAAAAATAATTGAGAATTATTCTCTTTTAGACACACTGGCGAATTGGAGAACTTTAACAGCATGATGTTGAAATATGTCCCCAAAAGAAATGCTTTTGAGTGAGTAACATTTTTGTTAGTCATGTTGTACAATGTACATGTCATGTAATATACAAAGTGAGAATTAGTTAAAATGTATTTGGCTGTAAAGTGAAAAGTATTATTTCCATACTGCTGAAGATTATGATTACAAAAGTACAAAAGTGTAACCAATCTTCATTTCAATGCAATTTGTTTTGATTTTTATTTTTTCCTCTATCCTAGATACCCTTACTTCATTATGAGAGTTTATCTAGCTGCCATTGACCACAACTTTCATCTGTTTCGAAAACCCAAACGAAGGGCAGACGGAGAACTCCTAGGCCACAGGAAATATTCTAAACGCACAAAGAAGTACCATGCAGAAGTTGTAAAGGAAGAGAAGTCGTATGATTACTTCCCTAGTATGGCTGCAAGAATGCTAGAGAATAGAAGATCATTTGAAGGGAGTTTCTCATCTAAAGCTGATGTGGATGAATTTGATCCAAAACAAATTACTCCAACCATTGGCATGAAGGCACCACCTCCAACAGCAGAGTTGATGAAAGCGCCATCACGGTTTAAAGTCAAAACCACAAACAACAAAGAACATAACAAATAGATAAATTGTTTAATGATGAATATGAATGAAAATTTTTTACAATCTTTTTTATATAATATATTTAATCAAAACATTGTCAGAGAAATCAGTTTCTTTTATAAAAGTTACTATTAACAAAATTTAGTATAAAATGTTCTGACAAAGTTTTGAAACGTCTTTTTATAAACTATCCTGCTCAAAGTCATATGAAATTTGTTTTGAAAGGTTTGAAAACCACTCTTCAATCTTTGTTGCTTTGATTTAGAGTGTTCACTTTCATAACATTGTGGTTATATATGATACTGAGGCCATACTAAGAGTTGTTACTGAAGTAAGCTAAATACAACACAAGTGAAACTAAGTATCAATGTGACCCATCTATTCTATTACTTAGTGTACACAGGAAATGAAACAGTCATTTTCACATGAGTGAGAAACAGTAAGATTAGATACTAACTTCTACTGCAGAAAATTTGAATGTTTACTTAGATGTGATATGATCCGGTGCTGTTTCCCACTCATATGCAAACTGCTCTATGATTTTATATGATATATATAGTGTAAGTCAATTTGGTTACTAATGTTGTCGGAAACCCATGTAATTTCCATCTGGGGCAGGATATTTGTTACGAATTGTCTGAACAGCACATGCAGGTAATACTTTTCGATTGTCTCTTCCTAGTTTGCCATAACGCCAAAGAGTAAATTGGCGGTAGCCTGCTTTTCTGAAACTCTCCATGGCAAAGTTAAATTCATCAGCCCTGATATCACATCGTGCTTTGATGCACACTTCTAAAACATCTTTGTCTAAGCAGATGTTGGTAAATGCAGTATAACAAGTGACACACGTAACCCTGTTGCAGCAAATGTTTTCTTGTTCTGTTGGCATGTTTCTGCACACACCACATTTGCACCATTCAGGTCTGTTTGTATCAGCAACATCCCTTTCTTCGGGTTCATTTACTAATGACTTTGCAAAGTCTAAACTTTCTCTACCCATATTGAGTAGATTCACCAGAATCCTGTCCTTTGTTGTGTTTTCAAGATTGGCAACAAATTCCTAAAACAAGAAATCACCTTTTGTCAAACCACAATAGATCATAGACTGAAAATGTTGCTGCCACATAACAACGGACATTTTTACTTATAATTTGTGCAATATATCTAGTACATTGTAATGAACACTAGCTTATATTGGGTGGGATTTATACCATTTTTAGTGTTACAAAGTTTGGAATTACAAAGTAAAATTTATGATTCATCTTAAAAGTGTATAGTATTCAATTCATGGTTTTATAATTCTCATATCCCACTCTTTCTATAACAATTGAATAGATTAGTTGGCTTTTCTACTACAAATTAGAAATATGAAGTAGAATGTATTATTATAACAATGCAGAAGAATTACAGCATAAAAAAATGACAGCTGGAATCAAGTAATCAAACTGCAAACAAATTCCACTTCATGGAACAATTCTTGTTATCATATTTGAAACAAAAACTATGTTTTTCTTATGTATTTATTTATTTATTTATTTTTTTTGTCAACTTCTATGTGGGAAACATTCAATTCGAATGATTTTTTTTCAATTACAGTGTTGTAGGACTGTCAACATTTTTGGACTTGGTGGTGGCTATGCAGAACGAGACGCTAAACAAACTCGGGTTAATAATTTTCGGTTAAAGAATTATCATTGTATAAAACATACCACTATCTATGCTTCGGATTGCTGCCTTTCTTGAACTAAAGCAACTTCGCCATCCGGAACAACTTGTGTTCTTGAAACTGGCACTTCGGGTGTACTCTAATTTCGACATTGTGTTGGGTTACATGAGCAGCTTTCATGACATGTAAGACCGTTGGCGCGGCACTTGCAAGCACCTTTTCCTTTCCCTCTAAAACATTTCCCCTTGCAGTTAGAGTACTCGCGATCCTGAAAGAAATAACCGATAATTCGACTATTAAAATTTGCAAATAAAGTGAAGCCAATTTTAACGAGGAGTGGAATTTTAAAGAGCATTTATCTCGATCTCCGTGTCGTTTGATTCGTCTGTCGAATTTTCGGACGAGCTCTCTTCTTGATTTGAATCCATAAATGAACCATAAACATTTAAATTTGCGTTAGATTCATCTGCTACTGAAGTTTCCATTTCAAAGTTACATATCTTTACAAACTTTTGAATAAAAAAATTCACACACTACTCGCGGCCTCTCCGCACAGCTGAGTGTGAGTGACTAAGGCGCCAAAGCGGTACCTCGTTTCCATGCAAATCAAAACAATAATAGACGCGCGCAAAGCATAATGGTCTGAAGTGGGCCTTTAAAGACTATTTAAGCTAATGCTTTCAAATTTGCTTACAATAAACCTAAGACATGAGTCATTGTTTGTGTAAAAACTTTGAATGATTACTTAAACCGTTATTTTTCTACGCCTCATTTTTTGTTGTACATTGAACGGAGTCCGAAAAACCAAAACAAACTTTGAAGCATAATTTCTCAAAAATTCTCAGATTTAAATTGTTGAAACTCCTTTGCCAGTTCGGAAATTACTCATATTGTGACATATGAAAGCTTGACAAAAATCTATGGGCGAATTTTGGAGATAAAACTCGAGGCCCGTTTTTCAGGAATTCCCCATAACTCATGAATATTAATGAGAATCTGCTCAAAATACCCATCATTTTAAACTTCACTTATCAGGTAAACTTTCATGAAAAAATTGTTTTAATATGGATAGAGGAGCATTGTCAAGTTGAACGATTTTATAATGTATTTGTAATTTGCAGAGCCTAGTTGTAGCTTTCCGAAACTGTGTCGAGCCACCTTAACGTGCGTCCAACACCTCCAACAGTCAAAGCATCGCCTATACCGTCATCCTTAGCGCCACGTGCGGGGACTTACAGTCACGTCAGAGCCGTTGGTTTTAATGTACCTCCAAGCTTCATAGATCGTCTCAAAGCTCAAGATAATGAACAAGTTCTACCAGCTAGTCCTCTCAATGTGCATCCAACGCCTCGAGCAGTCAGAGTGTCACCTATACCGTCATCCCTAGCGCCGCGTGCAGATACTTACAGTCATGGCAGAGTCGTCGGATTAGAAACAAAGCTCGAAATGCCCTTTTCTATTCAAGAAGATCAAGCGCGTAATGCCGTAACTTTAGCTACATTTCTTGACAGACAAACCAAGCTGACAGAGATAATAAGTGAACAGAATATGAGAAGTCCATTGCCTTCATTGTTGTTGTCCACCTTCACAAATGATCCTTCAGACTATGTTACCTTCATAAGCAACCTTGAATCCCAGATAGAGTCAAAAGTACAGTCAAGTGAAATACGACTACGGTACCTAGAGCAGTACTTGCAAGGTGAAGGCAAAGAGCTCATCAAAGGTTGTCAGTATTAAGATCCGCAACTTGGATATCCTGAAGCAAAGAAACTTCTAAAGGCAAAATACAGTGATCCATACAAGATCTCTAACCCTTACATTAAGAAGATCACGGAATGGCCAACCATCACAGCTGGAAACGATCAAGAACTAGAACAACTGTCAGCATACCTAACACAGTGTGTGAGCGCTATGCAATCCATCTCCTACCTACACATTATTGACCATCCACATAACCTTCAAAGTCTTATAAAGAAGTTACCGCCCTACCTTCAAGATCGTTGGAGACGGAAAGTTACCAGGTTTCAAGTACCTTTCTGACTTTTTACGGTACGAAGCAGATTGTTTCTGATCCTGTTTTCTCCAGACAAGCACTAGCCAACACAGTCAACAAAGGCCAACAGCTCAAGTCAAGCTCAAAGACAACAGACTATCAAAGAGGAAGATACGTTCGAGCCACCAGCCACGCAACATGAACTGAAACGCCCTCCGACAAGTGTGTACTTTGCAGAGAAGGAACCCACGACTTAGATGATTGCGAACACTACAAAGAAAAGTCTCCAGAAGATCGTAAGAAATTCCTCACCGAGAAACAGATGTGTTACGGATGCTACAAAGTTGGTCATCGATCCCGCGGATGTATGCAAAAGAGAAAGTGTTCCATCTGTCAAGGCTATCATCCTACAGGCCTCCACGACCACAACTTTTGCCACGAACGAAAACCTCTGAAGGCAAACCTTCCGAATCTCATCTTTCAAGCAATACAGTTTTGGAATACTAGTCCAGTCATCCAGTGAAAATTTGGGGGGTGGGGTTGGAACAAATTGCAAAATAATTTTTGACACTGCAGTTTGAACAGTTATGGTAAGCTAAACAACATACTAAAAGTCCCAAAAAATCCCTTGCAAAATTTACACAGGAAGCCCAGTTCGAGCAAAATTATGAATTTAATTAAAATAAAGCCAAATTTTGTCAAGAACTGTACTATGATATGTAATATAGTGTAAATGACCTCAATAAGCAAGGTAAGATTGTTTGTGTTGATACAAGACAGTCAATAATGTTGATTTTTATTAATTAAATATGTTGTCTTCATACACAGGAAGCCCAATTGTAAACAAATATATGCTAAATGAAATATAGTTATTGTAAATGTCTCAAAGTAATGTAATCTAGCCTTCTGTCATTATTGAACGCTAATAATCTATAAAGCAAAGACTCTGATAAAACAGGACTAAATTTAACACTGACATGACGTGTTTCTTCTTCATATAATTCAAGGAATGCTCACTTTACTGGGAATTGTGGAAGTCTCGAAATAGATTTGACATTCATGTATGAGATTTTAATGCGTGTACCATTCCGCCATTCACATTTTCAGTGATTCTTAAAAGAGAAAACTGCGAATTAAACGAGTTTTTCAGAAATTCGAGATGTGAGATACAAACTTAAAAGGAGAAATAATGAAAAAACTCGACTTTTATCATGGTACAAATTTTCGTCGAATGAATGAAAAAACTCAACTTTTTTTTCGTAACAAATCAAGTTTTTTTCTGTTTGTGCCTTTTTATTGTAATCTGAAAAAAACGAAGTTTTTTTGTTTTTCAAAATTGATTCAATTTGAGTAAAATAAGTTGATTTTTTTAATATGCTTGATAAAATTGATAGCAACAAATTGATGGATTTTTTTTTAGATGTTACCATGATATAAATAATGTTGAAAAATACAATAACTTTTGTATTGAAACTCTTCAATGAAAGTGGATTTTAGTCGATCTTTTCTCTGATGTTTTCTGGAGCCGAAGTAGCACGTGATAGCCAACATATCTAGCAAGAATACTGACGTGACCTGTTTCACTCTCCCTTCCCATGTCGTATTTATTTTAGATTGCGAAATACAATTTATATGCACGGAATTTCGAAAACATAAAAAAAATCATTTTTATTGTATCTCAAAACTGGCAGAGGGAAATGAAAATACTTGATATTTTGTCAGCCAAGTATCGTAAAAGTAGTTGAAACTTTTATTGTTTTCCAACTCAACTACGGATATTAGAAAAAGGTGGACTTTTTTCTGGATGTTTTTTCATTTACAATCGGAACACAAAACATAAAAAAGTAAGGGTTTTTTCAAGGTTCAGCCGTAGCAAATAATGAAAAATACTTGAGAATTTGTTTTGTAAAATGTCGACTTTTTCCAGGTTATTTCACAAAGTCTGGTTTCAAGGATGAGGCTGTTTTTTTGAGTTTTTAAATGCTACAATCACTGAAAATGTGAATGGCGGAATGGTACACGCATTTAGATTGAAGCTCTTTTAACTTTCTTAGTCTTTTTTATTGAACTATATTGTAGAAGCCTTTTTCCAGCAATAGTTCAGTCCGCATTACCCATTCAAACTGGTTAGTTTGAATGGGAAACAAACCATGATGTGTCACGCAATATTCGTTCAGAATATCGGACCAGGCTATTACTCTGGCAGATAAAGCGTGCGTTTTACAGTTTTGTTCTAGTTGTAATGGGAGAAATATGTCACGAGGACATTTCACGAGTTTTCATAATCATTTTAGTTTGAATAGGAGAAAAAGTTTTTGTTAATTTCTTATTATCATCAAGATAAAATTACATTGATTAAGGTTCGTAATGGAATAGCTTTTCACGTTTACTGTCAATCGGTTTATTTTGCTGTCAAGTAATTTGAGCATTTTATGATATGAACTAAACTAAATGATTGGTAATTTGTGATAAGATTCGTTGACGGCACTAAGTCTAGAGTTCGGACAAGTAAATGACAAATCGTTCAGAATCAACACGTAGCTTGCTTAACCTGCTATTTGTTTGTTTTGGTGTTGTTCTACTTTCAGTTAATGCGAAATTGACGCGAAACTTTCTCATCTTGTTTCGTATTCTCTACCTTTAGTATTATAACTAAATAGTTGTTACAGATGAGGCTTAGTTGTGTCTCAGTTTGTAGCGTATTCTTCCTTAAGAACTAAGGCGTTAAAAGACCGCACCTATATTAATGAGTAGCCAGGAGACTACAGTATTCTTTACCGCGAAAGACTCCACCCACTTAGTTAGGTAATCACTTACAACTAGTATATATCGGTTTCCGTTATTAGAAACAGGTAATGGTCCCAAAGCATCAATTGCTATACGATCAAATGGTCCCTCAACAGGAATGGGTAAAAGCGGTGCTTTCAAATTTTGCTTAGGTGTTTTACGCATCGAGCAATCTACACATGACCTACACCAATGTTCTACATCTTTAAACATTCCTTTCCACCAAAATCTATTCCTAAGCTTTTGATATGTTTTCTTTGTACCGAAATGACCACCAGTAACATGATCGTGAGCGCTATAAAGTATTTCAAAACGCATAGCTTGTGGAATCACCAATTGCGACAAAGGTGCTCCTTCCTTTCGTTTGTTACTATGATCAATTCGATAAAGCAATCCTTCATCACTTAGATAAAATAAATCTTCACTGAGTAATAACCTTCGAGCTAATTTCTTATCGCGCGGTAGTTCTTCCGTTTCTAAGTAATTTATTAGATCTTCAAGATCACTATCACGTCTTTGATACATATAGATTCGTCTACTTTCTTCTTCACTCGAGTTATTTGCGGCGTTGGTGCTGCACAAATTGAAAGCATATAATTCACTCTTATCATAACTACGTCTGCTAAGAGCATCAGCATTACCATGATTTTTCCCTGGACGATAAACTACGTCAAAATCATATTGTTCTAAGAGCAAACTCCATCTCGCGATTCGTCCTACTGGTGTTTTCATATTTCGGAGAAATTGGAGTGCGCTATGATCAGTGTGTATTACAAACTTCCGTCCATAAAAATAACATTGGTATTTCTTAATTGCATCTACTATTGCCAATAGTTCTCTTTCCGTAGTGCTATAATTCATTTCAGCTTTGTTCAATTTTCTGCCATTGTATGCAATTACTTTCTCTTGTTTACTTTCATTAAATTGAGATAATGTCATTCCTATTGCAGTTGAGCTTGCATCAGTAAAAAGATGAAATTGTTTTGTAAAATCAGGATATGACAAAATAGGGGCCGACGTTAAAGCCCTCTTCAATAAATCAAAAGCTTCCTGACAAGATTGAGTCCATTCAAACTTAACTGACTTCTTAGTAAGTTGGGTAAGCGGCAGAGCAATTTTAGCAAAATCTTTAATAAATCTTCTGTAATAATTTGCAAGTCCTAAGAAACTTCTCAACTCCTTCAAATTTTTTGGGACCGGAAATTCCCTAACGGCCCTAATTTTGTTTTCGTCTGGCTGTATTCCTTGCGGTGTAACAATATGACCTAAGTATTCCAATCTTTGTTTAGCAAAAACACACTTTTTTGGGTTAAGTTTAAGATTGGCATCACGCAGTCTCTTAAAAACCTCTTCGAACAATTCGAAGTGCTCCTCGACACTCTTTGTAAACAAAATAGCGTCATCAATGTAAATCAAAGCATGTTTATACTCTAACCCTCTTAGTATGTATTGCATTACTCTCTGAAACGTAGCGGGTGCGTTTGTAAGGCCAAAGGGCATGACCCTAAACTCAAATAATCCGTTATGCGTCACGAAAGCTGTTTTTTCTTGTGTCAGTGGATCTAATGCAATCTGCCAATATCCAGACTTAAGGTCAAGTGTTGTAAAATACTGAGTTCCGCACAAGCTATCTAAAACATCAGATATTAAAGGCAAAGGAAATGAATCCTTTTTTGTAACAGAATTTAGCTTGCGATAGTCAACACAAAATCTCATACTTCCATCTTTCTTTTTACACAAAACTACCGGAAAGGACCACTGACTTACCGAAGGTTCAATAATACCCTTCTCATACATTTCTTCAACCTGTCTATCAATTTCTCTTCGTTTGTCAGGTGACGTTCTATACGCTCTTTGTTTGATCGGTGAACTAGATTGTGTATCAATTGTGTGTTTTACGATGGTGCATTTTCCCAATTCTAAGTTTGAATGTGCAAATAAATCTCTATACTTGTATAATAAATCTCGTAATTTTCCTTTGTCTTTTTCATCAAATGCACAATCAGACAAATCTGGTAGTTTTGAATAATCCTTTGGCTCTACATTATAGTTCTTTTCTTCAATTTTAGTTTTTTCTTTTCCATTTGTATTCAATTCAAATGTTTCAACGTCAGGTGAAACTATTTCAAGATCAGCCAATTTTGTTTCTCTGTATATCTTAACAGGGCTTAAACCTGGATTAATAAGTCTTACTGGTATAGTATTATTTTCTGATACTTTCACTAGTTCTGCTGCTCCAATGATTGAATAACGTTCAGGCAACTCTCTTCTCGCCGTAAGTAAGCCAATTGAAAATTTAGAAACTTCTTTCACTTTACCTGGAATAATTATTTCTGATTGAGGGGGTAAAATATAAGTTGAACAAGCGTTTACTGGAAATGTTAGTGACTGATTACTCTGTTTTTCAGATAACTCAATTTTACCTCTTGCAAAGTCAATTCTTGTTTCATAGTAAGCCAAAAAGTCTCTTCCTAAAATGACATCATAAGAGAGATCCTCTATAATGCATGCTTCAAATGGGAACGAAGTATTCTCTATATCAAAATTAATTTTAGATTTACCAAAAATAGTTAGCGGTTGCCCACTAACCGTTTCAAGAACCATACGGTCAGAACCTTTTTCAAAATTATATAAACTTTTAATTTTGTTCCAAACATTTCTACTTATAGCTGTCAGAGCTGCTCCTGAATCGCAGAGAAACTTAAATTTCTGATTATTTATTTCTCCCTCAATTGTTAAGGACTTTACGTCCATTTGTACTTCAATAAATTTTGTTGCGTAACTTGTATTTGTATTATTTGGATGCATGACGGGTTTGTTTTGGTGGCCACCATTGTCGTCGTCATCATTCTGAATTGTTTTGTTTGCTGCCAATTCTTTATGTACTACTTTTGGTACTTTTGAAATTTCAACATTTTGTTTAGAAGTATCGGGTTGTTTAGTCGACATTTCAACCCGACCCCTCTGAACGTTTTGTTTTGGTTTTGTATATGACGTCATATTTGTATCATGTTTGTCATGGCTATTACCACACGCAACTTCTTGTTTTGTCTGAATTGGTCTTTTCTTTGTAAAATTTGTGGCAGCTTTAATATTTTCGTTATCGATAACTTGTTCTGGTTTTGTTTCATAACGTTTATAACATCGTTTCACTCTGCTTTCTTTCATACAATATGTCTGTTTGGGATTTTCTTTGCTCTGACTAAAATTTTGTTTTACTCGATTAAATTTTGGTTCTGACCTAGTAAATGGCTCTGAATAATTTTGGGCCCCTACCAAGCTTTGGTTGGGACGTCTATTGATAGGGGCCCCGATCAGTTTCCCTGATATGACCGGGTCCAGTTTTGCTGACTTTGATTTTGACTAGAAAATCTTCGATTTTGAGTTCTAGGATTGTAATTTGAATTTCTTCCCTGAGTTCTACCCTGGTTTTGACTATTAAAATTTTGACTTTGCAACTGTCTGCAATTATATGATGAATGGCCCCTAATACCACAGTGTTCACAAATAATTATACCAGTTGGGGTTCTTTGACTTCTGAAATTTCGAGAATTATCAGTGTCTGGTTTCTTTCCTCTGAAATTATTTCCTAATTCTCTCCTCAACTCTTGTCTAATGATATCTCGCATGTCTCGCATGTCTGGTATGTCTCGCCCCCTCTCACTTTTCTCCTTTCGTTCACCACGAGAGCTTACTCGGTATGGGACGCTTTTTTCTTCCATTGCAGCTAAAGCAGTGCTTTGAGATTTTGTTTCATTGCTTAAATTCAATTTCTTATCAAGCTGTTTCAGAATTTCATCGGTGATTTCTTTTGTATTAACAACACCACTTACGTTAGGTGACACCGACTCTTTAAGTCTAGCCAAATTCTCAGCTTGTTCAATAGTTGATGGTTGCTGTAAAACTACATAATCCTTAATATCGGTTCTTAGACCTTTAACAAAATGATGCAACCACTCAGATCGAGGCAAATCTAAGCGTCTACATTGGTTTCTTATGTCAGCTCTGTATGTGCTTAAGCTTTCATCAGCTTTTTGCTTGCGCTGTTCCAAATTTTGTCTTAGTCGCCATTTTGATGCTTCGGATGAGAATTCTTCTTTAAGTTTACCTGATATTTCGTCTAAGCTTAATGTATCTCTATCTTGTAATGTATTAAACCACTGACTAGCGATTCCTTTCAAATAAAGGGGCATAGCTTGCGCTTGTTTAGTGTCAGACCAACCACAAAATTGTGCCGCGCGCTTAAAATTACAGATAAACTCATCAATATCATCAGTATCTTCACCTTTAAAAATTGGAAACGTAAATGTTCCTTTCATAGTAAGCGCATCGGTGCAAGCGTTATGTATAGCGGCTAGCCTTGATTCATGTGCTTCTTGTTCTATGCGCATTTTATGCAATTTCTCTTCCAATTGTTCTTCCATACTTAAAATGTGTCCTAGTTCTTCGTTATTACTAGTTTCTGAACGTTCAAATTCTTCTTCATTTATATCTACTGGTTCATAAAGTCGATTTTCATTTTCATCGGATTCAATGTCATAATCATTAAGAAGCTCTCTAGGTGGATGTGGTAAGTGATCGAGAATATTATCGTAAATAGGTTCTGTATGTGTTTGTCTAGGAGGCGTAACTAAAGGTATAGTTGTTTGTTCAGATTCAATTCGTGATATACTTTGAGTAGGTTGCTCCCTTTGTTCAACTTCAATATTTTGTTCGCCTTGTTCGTTTTCAGGATTTAAACTAATTTGAGTTATTTGTTGTCGGTCAAATTCAGTAACAGATTCAGATGAGTCTCCAGGAAAACTATGAAGTCGAGTCGAAAACTGATCAGAGTCTGCAACTGGTGTACTTTTTGAACGGCTTCTCACAAACCTACTTACTGATTTAACTAAATTTTGAAAAGGCGAGCGCTTAACCATGCTTTCGTCATTATCATCACGACTTAAACTGGCGCTTTCGCGATCGGCCTGAGCCGCGCGCGCCCTACCTCGAGTTAACACTTTTGAAAAAAAAATTACATTACAATTGAAAACGTTAAGGATTGTGTACGAGTACAATTATAAATTATGTATTAAGCACTGCAGTCATCATTGTCAATAATCGTCCATAGCAAAAAGGATATATTACCTGATCGAACACGGGTTACTCCACCAATGTTACTCTATTGTTGCCCAATGAGTAGCCAGGAGACTATTACTCGCTTTTTTTATTCTTCTTTTATTAGGCGTAAAATACATTCATAGTGACTTCTATATATATTGCATATCCAGACATATCATTTCATAGTATGCACTGGTTTCGGACTTTGATACCAATTGGAAGCCAATCTCAAACCTTATATAGATTTCAATAATAAACTATCTTTCTATATTTTGGTTCATTTTAGACATTTCGTTAGAAACGTGATTTTGCCTGAGTATGCTATACATTTACAATTCAACCATATAAAAATACTAACCTATAGCGTAGCTAGTAGCTATCACGTGATTATTCCAATTTTCACTTGTTAAAGCTTTTCGCTATGAAAGTAATGCCAAAACGTGTCTGAAGATTTGTGTAAACGTTGGTGATAATTTGTTCATTAAAACTTAGTACCAAATCGTAACAATTTTAGTTTTAACTCTTCGTTTTGGTTGTGTATACAACAAGTTATGACACGCCTAGATCTTACCCTAAACATGGCACTTGGATTATTTGGGTTCCAGATAAAGTACCTATCAATCTCCTTGCTGGAACTAATTTTAAACTTACTGTAACACGTGATAATTACTAGCTATAGTAAGGTGAAGTTCAAGTTGATCAAATATCGGAACTTTGCAGTGTAACAATGCTTACGCAATGAACATCTTAGCCAATCACAACTCAGCTTTATCTGTCATTTTCGTGGGATAACATTACATTTGTGAAAAATGGTATAAATATGTCATATCTCCTTGTACTAGTGCGAACTATCTTAGGAGAATAAATATTGAAGTATAAGTTTTATAAGACCTTGGTAGTATCGGTTTTGCTCTATGGTTGTAAGACATGGAAAATGAACAACGGTGATGATAAAGAAATTGATGTGTTCCAAAATAAATGTTTAAGGAAAATACTTAAGGTGCAATGGAAGGATCATGTTAGTACGGAAGAGTTACTGAAAAGGGCTGAGATGGTGCCATTAAGTCAAGAGGTAATGAGACGTAGATAGAAAATGATAGGGCATATTCTCAGAAAAGACAAGAACTGTGATGAAGGGATTGACTTGACATGGGCTCCGGAGGGTAGAAGACGTAGAGGAAGACCAAAAACAACATGGCGTAGGACTGTTGAGAGGGAAAGAATGGAAGGTAGATGGAAATCCTGGGAGGAAGCAAGGACTGTTGCAGCGAACCGAGAGAGGTGGAAATGCTTTACAGAGGCCTTATGTATCTCAAGATACGACACAGAATAGTAGTAGTAGTAAGTTGTGTTAGTTAGTGAAGATATAGTAGGAGAATATAGTAGGAAAGTAAGTAAGAGAACAGAAGAGTTGACGAATTTATTAGAAGACCAGAAGACTAATAACGTCAATATTACATTTTGAACAAAAAAAGAGCAGTACTTTTTAAAAACTTTATTCTCACTCAAAAATTACTTACTCAATGAGAAAACTATTTTAAACTGTCACCAAACTCATCAACTTAAAAACTGTCTCACTTTTTTGATTCAGGTCTTTGTTAATTTTTAATTGATGTTTGATCATTTTTTGGTGATTTTTTTCATGAACAAATCAATTTTTTGAACATTTTTTATGTTATCTCTAAAACGAAAAAAACATTTTACAAAAATGAGACACGGTTTTTAAGTTGATGAGTTTGGTAACATGGCAAAATAGTTTTCATGATGATTAAGTAATTTTTGATGGAAAATAAACTTTTTAAAAATGACCGCTATTTTTTTGTTCAAAATTTAATAAGTTACTTATTAACACTTTATCAATAAGATAAACTACACAATCGTATTATGTGTTCTTTTAGCTTTCAGAAAATATATACTTTTCTAGGGTTAACTTCTAAACTTTACTTGTTACATGACTTTCAAAAAGTCACCTGGATTTTGTCCCCTGCTACCTTAACTGAATCAGCTAGTTTGTTAAGGTGGGCAGGCACAGACTCATCAAATTCAATCCACATTGGAGACTGAAAAATATCTGAGAAGAAAAAAGAAGTGAGTGTAGAACAAGACCAAATAACGATCAGGATATATATATACATATATTATATGTGTGTATGTGTGTGTGTGTGATTGTATAAACAGTACCATGCGCCTGACGCAACAACACAAACAGCTAGTAAATACGCAGACGTAAATACGCATAACATAAGCATAAACACATGCATACATAATAGAGAAATGTTACATAAAAACGTGCACAGATGGTCCCTTTTACACTAATGGGCACAGATAGTCCCTTCCACATAAAAACTGGCACAGATGGTCCCTTTTACACTAATGGGCACAGACAGTCCCTTCCACATAAAAACGGGCACAGATGGTCCCTTTTACACTAATGGGCACAGATAGTCCCACATAAAAACGGGCACAGATGTTCACTTTTACACTAATGGGCACAGATAGTCCCTTCCACATAAAAACGGGCACAGATGGTCCCTTTTACACTAATGGGCACAGATAGTCCCTTCCACATAAAAACGGGCACAGATGGTCCCTTTTACACTAATGGACACAGATAGTCACTTGCACATAAAAACGGGCACAGATGGTCCCTTTTACACTGATGGGCACAGATAGTCCCTTCCACATAAAAACGGGCACAGATGGTCCCTACACAGTAACGGGCACAGATGGTCCCTTCCACATAAAAATGGCCACAGATGGTCCTTTTTACACTAATGGGCACAGATGGTCCCTACACAGTAACGGGCACAGATAGTCCCTTCCACATAAAAACGGGCACAGATGGTCCCTTTTACACTAATGGGCACAGATAGTCCCTTCCACATAAAAACGGGCACAGATGGTTCCTTTTACACTAATGGGCACAGATAGTCCCTTCCACATAAAAACGGGCACAGATGGTCCCTTTTACACTAATGGGCACAGATAGGCCCTTCCACATAAAAACGGGCACAGATGGTCCCTACACAGTAACGGGCACAGATGGTCCCTTCCACATAAAAACGGGCACAGATGTTCACTTTTACACTAATGGGCACAGATAGTCCCTTCCACATAAAAACGGGCACAGATGGTCCCTTTTACACTAATGGGCACAGATAGTCCCTTCCACATAAAAACGGGCACAGATGGTCCCTTTTACACTAATGGGCACAGATAGTCCCTTCCACATAAAAACGGGCACAGATGGTCCCTTTTACACTAATGGGCACAGATAGTCCCTTCCACATAAAAACGGGCACAGATGGTCCCTTTTACACTAATGGGCACAGATAGTCCCACATAAAAACGGGCAGAGATGGTCACTTTAACACTAATGGGCACAGATAGTCCCTTCCACATAAAAACGGGCACAGATGGTCCCTTTTACACTAATGGACACAGATAGTCCCTTCCACATAAAAACGGGCACAGATGGTCACTACACAGTAACGGGCACAGATGGTCCCTTCCACATAAAAATGGGCACAGATGGTCCCTTTTACACTAATGGGCACAGATGGTCCCTACACAGTTACGGGCACAGATAGTTCCTTCCACATAAAAACGGGCACAGATGGTCCCTTTTACACTAATGGGCACAGATAGTCCCTTCCACATAAAAACGGGCACAGATGGTCCCTTTTACACTAATGGGCACAGATAGTCCCTTCCACATAAAAACGGGCACAGATGGTCCCTTTTACACTAATGGACACAGATAGTCCCTTTCACATAAAAACGGACACAGATGGTCCCTACACAGTAACGGGCACAGATGGTCCCTTCCACATAAAAATGGGCACAGATGGTCCCTTTTACACTAATGGGCACAGATGGTCCCTACACAGTAACGGGCACAGATAGTCCCTTCCACATAAAAACGGGCACAGATGGTTCCTTTTACACTAATGGGCACAGATAGTCCCTTCCACATAAAAACGGGCACAGATGGTCCCTTTTACACTAATGGGCACAGAAAGGCCCTTCCACATAAAAACGGGCACAGATGGTCCCTACACAGTAACGGGCACAGATGGTCCCTTCCACATAAAAATGGGCACAGATGGTCCCTTTTACACTAATGGGCACAGATAGTCCCTTCCACATAAAAACGGGCACAAATGGTCCCTTTTACACTAATGGGCACAGATAGTCCCTTCCACATAAAAACGGGCAAAGATGGTCCCTTTTACACTGATGGGCACAGATAGTCCCTTCCACATAAAAACGGGCACAGATGGTCACTACACAGTAACGGGCACAGATGGTCCCTTCCACATAAAAATGGGCACAGATGGTCCCTTTTACACTAATTTGCACAGATGGTCCCTACACAGTTACGGGCACAGATAGTCCCTTCCACATAAAAACTGGCACAGATGGTCCCTTTTACACTAATGGGCACAGATAGTCCCTTCCACATAAAAACGGGCACAGATGGTCCCTTTTACACTAATGGACACAGATAGTCACTTGCACATAAAAACGGGCACAGATGGTCCCTTTTACACTGATGGGCACAGATAGTCCCTTCCACATAAAAACGGGCACAGATGGTCCCTTTTAAACTAATGGGCACAGATAGTCCCTTCCACATAAAAACGGGCACAGATGGTCCCTTTTACACTAATGTTGCACATATAGTCCCTTCCACATAAAAACGGGCACAGATGGTCCCTTTTACACTAATGGGCACAGATAGTCCCTTCCACATAAAAACGAGCACAGATGGTCCCTTTTACACTAATGGTCACAGATAGTGCCTTCCACATAAAAACGAGGACAGATGGTCTCTACACAGTAACGGGCACAGATGGTCACTTCCACATAAAAATGGGCACAGATAGTCCCTTTTACACTAATGGGCACAGATGGTCCCTACACAGTAACGGGCACAGATAGTCCCTTCCACATAAAAATTTGCACAGATGGTCACTTTTACACTAATGGGCACAGATAGTCCCATATAAAAACGGGCACAGATGGTCCCTTTTACACTAATGAGCACAGATAGTCCCTTCCACATAAAAAAGGGCACAGATGGTCCCTTTTTCACTAATGGGCCCAGATAGTCCCTTCCACATAAAAACGGGCACAGATGGTCCCTACACAGTAACGGCCACAGACGGTCCCTTCCACATGAAAATGGGCACAGATGGTCCCTTTTATACTAATGGGCACAGATAGTCCCTTCCACATAAAAACGGGCACAGATGGTCCCTTTTACACTAATGGGCACAAATAGTCCCTTCCACATAAAAACGGCCACATATGGTCCCTTTTACACTAATGGGCACAGATAGTCCCTTCCACATAAAAACGTTCACAGATGGTCCCTACACAGTAACGGGCACATATGTTCCCTTCCACATAAAAATGGGCAGAGATGGTCCCTTTTACACTAATGGGCACAGATAGTCCCTTCCACATAAAAACGGGCACAGATGGTCCCTTTTACACTAACGGGCACAGATAGTCCCTTCCACATAAAAACGGGCACAGATGGTCCCTTTTACACTAATGGGCACAGATAGTCCCTTCCACATAAAAACGAGCACAGATGGTCCCTTTTACACTAATGGGCACAGATAGTCCCTTCCACATAAAAACGGGCACAGATGGTCCCTTTTACACTAATGGGCACAGATAGTCCCTTCCACATAAAAACGTGCACAGATGGTCCCTTTTACACTAATGGGCACAGATAGTCCCTTCCACATAAAAACGGGCACAGATGGTCCCTTTTACACTAATGGGCACAGATAGTCCCTTCCACATAAAAACGTTCACAGATGGTCCCTACACAGTAACGGGCACAGATGGTCCCTTCCACATAAAAATGGGCACAGATGGTCCCTTTTACACCAATGGGCACAGATAGTCCCTTCCACATAAAAACGTTCACAGATGGTTCCTACACAGTAACGGGCACAGATGGTCCCTTCCACATAAAAATGGGCACAGATGGTCCCTTTTACACTAATGGGCACAGATAGTCCCTTCCACATAAAAACGGGCACAGATGGTCCCTTTTACACTAATGGGCACAGATAGTCCCTTCCACATAAAAACGGGCACAGATGGTCCCTTTTACACTAATGGGCACAGATAGTCCCTTCCACATAAAAACGTTCACAGATGGTCCCTACACAGTAATGGGCACAGATGGTCCCTTCCACATAAAAATGGGCACAGATGGTCCCTTTTACACTAATGGGCACAGATAGTCCCTTCCACATAAAAACGGGCACAGATGGTCCCTTTTACACTAATGGGCACAGATAGTCCCTTCCACATAAAAACGGGCACAGATGGTCCCTTTTACACTAATGGGCTCAGATAGTCCCTTCCACATAAAAACGGGCACAGATGGTCCCTTTTACACTAATGGGCACAGATAGTCACTTCCACATAAAAACCGGCACAGATGGTCCCTTTTACACTAATGGGCACAGATAGTCCCTTCCACATAAAAAGGGGCACAGATGGTCCTTTTTACACTAATGGGCACAGATAGTCCCTTCCACATAAAAACGTTCACAGATGGTCCCTACACAGTAACAGGAACAGATGGTCCCTTCCACATAAAAATGGGCACAGATGGTCCCTTTTACACTAATGGGCACAGATAGTCCCTTCCACATAAAAACGGGCACAGATGGTCCCTTTTACACTAATGGGCAGAGATAGTCCCTTCCACATAAAAACGGCCACAGATGGTCCCTTTTACACTAATGGGCACAGAAAGTCCCTTCCACATAAAAACGTTCACAGATGGTCCCTACACAGTAACGGGCACAGATGGTCCCTTCCACATAAAAATGGGCACAGATGGTCCCTTTTACACTAATGGGCACAGATAGTCTCTTCCACATAAAAACGGGCACAGATGGTCCCTTTTACACTAATGGGCACAGATAGTCCCTTCCACATAAAAACGGGCACAGATGGTCCCTTTTACACTAATGGGCACAGATAGTGCCTTACACATAAAAACGGGCACAGATGGTCCCTTTTACCCTAATGGGCACAGATGGTCCCTTCCACATAAAAACGGGCACAGATGGTCCCTTTTACACTAATGGGCACAGATAGTCACTTCCACATAAAAACCGGCACAGATGGTCCCTTTTACACTAATGGGCACAGATAGTCCCTTCCACATAAAAAGGGGCACAGATGGTCCTTTTTACACTAATGGGCACAGATAGTCCCTTCCACATAAAAACGTTCACAGATGGTCCCTACACAGTAACAGGAACAGATGGTCCCTTCCACATAAAAATGGGCACAGATGGTCCCTTTTACACTAATGGGCACAGATAGTCCCTTCCACATAAAAACGGGCACAGATGGTCCCTTTTACACTAATGGGCAGAGATAGTCCCTTCCACATAAAAACGGCCACAGATGGTCCCTTTTACACTAATGGGCACAGAAAGTCCCTTCCACATAAAAACGTTCACAGATGGTCCCTACACAGTAACGGGCACAGATGGTCCCTTCCACATAAAAATGGGCACAGATGGTCCCTTTTACACTAATGGGCACAGATAGTCTCTTCCACATAAAAACGGGCACAGATGGTCCCTTTTACACTAATGGGCACAGATAGTCCCTTCCACATAAAAACGGGCACAGATGGTCCCTTTTACACTAATGGGCACAGATAGTGCCTTACACATAAAAACGGGCACAGATGGTCCCTTTTACACTAATGGGCACAGATGGTCCCTTCCACATAAAAACGGGCACAGATGGTCCCTTTTACACTAATGGGCACAGATAGTCCCTTCCACATAAAAACGGGCACGGATGGTCCCTTCCACATAAAAACGAGCACAGATGGTCCCTTTTACACTAATGGTCACAGATAGTGCCTTCCACATAAAAACGAGGACAGATGGTCTCTACACAGTAACGGGCACAGATGGTCACTTCCACATAAAAATGGGCACAGATAGTCCCTTTTACACTAATGGGCACAGATGGTCCCTACACAGTAACGGGCACAGATAGTCCCTTCCACATAAAAATTTGCACAGATGGTCACTTTTACACTAATGGGCACAGATAGTCCCTTCCACATAAAAACGGGCACAGATGGTCCCTTTTACACTAATGAGCACAGATAGTCCCACATAAAAAAGGGCACAGATGGTCCCTTTTTCACTAATGGGCCCAGATAGTCCCTTCCACATAAAAACGGGCACAGATGGTCCCTACACAGTAACGGCCACAGACGGTCCCTTCCACATGAAAATGGGCACAGATGGTCCCTTTTACACTAATGGGCACAGATAGTCCCTTCCACATAAAAACGGGCACAGATGGTCCCTTTTACACTAATGGGCACAGATAGTCCCTTCCACATAAAAACGGGCACAGATGGTCCCTTTTACACTAATGGGCACAGATAGTCACTTCCACATAAAAACCGGCACAGATGGTCCCTTTTACACTAATGGGCACAGATAGTCCCTTCGACATAAAAAGGGGCACAGATGGTCCTTTTTACACTAATGGGCACAGATAGTCCCTTCCACATAAAAACGTTCACAGATGGTCCCTACACAGTAACAGGAACAGATGGTCCCTTCCACATAAAAATGGGCACAGATGGTCCCTTTTACACTAATGGGCACAGATAGTCCCTTCCACATAAAAACGGGCACAGATGGTCCCTTTTACACTAATGGGCAGAGATAGTCCCTTCCACATAAAAACGGCCACAGATGGTCCCTTTTACACTAATGGGCACAGAAAGTCCCTTCCACATAAAAACGTTCACAGATGGTCCCTACACAGTAACGGGCACAGATGGTCCCTTTCACATAAAAATGGGCACAGATGGTCCCTTTTACACT
Source organism: Diadumene lineata (assembly GCA_918843875.1). Taxonomy (NCBI): domain Eukaryota; kingdom Metazoa; phylum Cnidaria; class Anthozoa; order Actiniaria; family Diadumenidae; genus Diadumene; species Diadumene lineata. Next base: position 2,140,570 of record CAKKNV010000002.1, on the reverse strand, counting down.
AATGGGCACAGATAGTCTCTTCCACATAAAAACGGGCACAGATGGTCCCTTTTACACTAATGGGCACAGATAGTCCCTTCCACATAAAAACGGGCACAGATGGTCCCTTTTACACTAATGGGCACAGATAGTGCCTTACACATAAAAACGGGCACAGATGGTCCCTTTTACACTAATGGGCACAGATGGTCCCTTCCACATAAAAACGGGCACAGATGGTCCCTTTTACACTAATGGGCACAGATAGTCCCTTCCACATAAAAACGGGCACGGATGGTCCCTTCCACATAAAAACGAGCACAGATGGTCCCTTTTACACTAATGGTCACAGATAGTGCCTTCCACATAAAAACGAGGACAGATGGTCTCTACACAGTAACGGGCACAGATGGTCACTTCCACATAAAAATGGGCACAGATAGTCCCTTTTACACTAATGGGCACAGATGGTCCCTACACAGTAACGGGCACAGATAGTCCCTTCCACATAAAAATTTGCACAGATGGTCACTTTTACACTAATGGGCACAGATAGTCCCTTCCACATAAAAACGGGCACAGATGGTCCCTTTTACACTAATGAGCACAGATAGTCCCACATAAAAAAGGGCACAGATGGTCCCTTTTTCACTAATGGGCCCAGATAGTCCCTTCCACATAAAAACGGGCACAGATGGTCCCTACACAGTAACGGCCACAGACGGTCCCTTCCACATGAAAATGGGCACAGATGGTCCCTTTTACACTAATGGGCACAGATAGTCCCTTCCACATAAAAACGGGCACAGATGGTCCCTTTTACACTAATGGGCACAGATAGTCCCTTCCACATAAAAACGGCCACATATGGTCCCTTTTACACTAATGGGCACAGATAGTCCCTTCCACATAAAAACGTTCACAGATGGTCCCTACACAGTAACGGGCACATATGTTCCCTTCCACATAAAAATGGGCAGAGATGGTCCCTTTTACACTAATGGGCACAGATAGTCCCTTCCACATAAAAACGGGCACAGATGGTCCCTTTTACAGTAATGGGCACAGATAGTCCCTTCCACATAAAAACGGCCACAGATGGTCCCTTTTACACTAATGGGCACAGATAGTCCCACATAAAAACGGGCACAGATGGTCCCTTTTACACTAATGGGCACAGATAGTCCCTTCCACATAAAAACGGGCACAGATGGTCCCTTTTACACTAATCGGCACAGATAGTCCCTTCCACATAAACACGAGCACAGATGGTCCCTTTTACACTAATGGGCACAGATAGTCCCTTCCACATAAAAACGGGCACAGATGGTCCCTTTTACACTAATGGGCACAGATAGTCCCTTCCACATAAAAACGTGCACAGATGGTCCCTTTTACACTAATGGGCACAGATAGTCCCTTCCACATAAAAACGGGCACAGATGGTCCCTTTTACACTAATGGGCACAGATAGTCCCTTCCACATAAAAACGTTCACAGATGGTCCCTACACAGTAACGGGCACAGATGGTCCCTTCCACATAAAAATGGGCACAGATGGTTCCTTTTACACCAATGGGCACAGATAGTCCCTTCCACATAAAAACGTTCACAGATGGTCCCTACACAGTAACGGGCACAGATGGTCCCTTCCACATAAAAATGGGCACAGATGGTCCCTTTTACACTAATGGGCACAGATAGTCCCTTCCACATAAAAACGGGCACAGATGGTCCCTTTTACACTAATGGGCACAGATAGTCCCTTCCACATAAAAACGGCCACAGATGGTCCCTTTTACACTAATGGGCACAGATAGTCCCTTCCACATAAAAATGGGCACAGATGGTCCCTTTTACACTAATGGGCACAGATAGTCCCTTCCACATAAAAACGGGCACAGATGGTCCCTTTTACACTAATGGGCACAGATAGTCCCTTCCACATAAAAACGGGCACAGATGGTCCCTTTTACACTAATGGGCACAGATAGTCCCTTCCACATAAAAACGGGCACAGATGGTCCCTTTTACACTAATGGGCACAGATAGTCCCTTCCACATAAAAACGGGCACAGATGGTCCCTTTTACACTAATGGGCACAGATAGTCACTTCCACATAAAAACAGGCACAGATGGTCCCTTTTACACTTATGGGCACAGATAGTCCCTTCCACATAAAAACGGGCACAGATGGTCCCTTTTACACTAATATGCAGAGATAGTCCCTTCCACATAAAAACGGGCACAGATGGTCCCTTTTACACTAATGGGCACAGATAGTCCCTTCCACATAAAAACGTGCACAGATGGTCCCTTTTACACTAATGGGCACAGATAGTCCCTTCCACATAAAAACGTTCACAGATGGTCCCTACACAGTAATGGGCACAAATGGTCCCTTCCACATAAAAACGGGCACAGATGGTCCCTTTTACACTAATGGGCACAGATAGTCCCTTCCACATAAAAACGGGCACAGATGGTCCCTTTTACACTAATGGGCACAGATAGTCCCTTCCACATAAAAACGGGCACAGATGGTCCCTTTTACACTAATGGGCACAGATAGTCCCTTCCACATAAAAACGGGCACAGATGGTCCCTTTTACACTAATGGGCAGAGATAGTCCCTTCCACATAAAAACGGGCACAGATGGTCCCTTTTACACTAATGGGCACAGATAGTCCCTTCCACATAAAAACGTGCACAGATGGTCCCTTTTACACTAATGGGCACAGATAGTCCCTTCCACATAAAAACGGGCACAGATGGTCCCTTTTACACTAATGGGCACAGATAGTCCCTTCCACATAAAAACGTTCACAGATGGTCCCTACACAGTAACGGGCACAGATGGTCCCTTCCACATAAAAATGGGCACAGATGGTCCCTTTTACACCAATGGGCACAGATAGTCCCTTCCACATAAAAACGTTCACAGATGGTCCCTACACAGTAACGGGCACAGATGGTCCCTTCCACATAAAAATGGGCACAGATGGTCCCTTTTACACTAATGGGCACAGATAGTCCCTTCCACATAAAAACGGGCACAGATGGTCCCTTTTACACTAATGGGCACAGATAGTCCCTTCCACATAAAAACGGCCACAGATGGTCCCTTTTACACTAATGGGCACAGATAGTCCCTTCCACATAAAAACGTTCACAGATGGTCCCTACACAGTAATGGGCACAAATGGTCCCTTCCACATAAAAATGGGCACAGATGGTCCCTTTTACACTAATGGGCACAGATAGTCCCTTCCACATAAAAACGGGCACAGATGGTCCCTTTTACACTAATGGGCACAGATAGTCCCTTCCACATAAAAACGGGCACAGATGGTCCCTTTTACACTAATGGGCACAGATAGTCCCTTCCACATAAAAACGGGCACAGATGGTCCCTTTTACACTAATGGGCACAGATAGTCACTTCCACATAAAAACAGGCACAGATGGTCCCTTTTACACTAATGGGCACAGATAGTCCCTTCCACATAAAAACGGGCACAGATGGTCCCTTTTACACTAATGGGCAGAGATAGTCCCTTCCACATAAAAACGGCCACAGATGGTCCCTTTTACACTAATGGGCACAGAAAGTCCCTTCCACATAAAAACGTTCACAGATGGTCCCTACACAGTAACGGGCACAGATGGTCCCTTCCACATAAAAACGGCCACAGATGGTCCCTTTTACACTAATGGGCACAGATAGTCCCTTCCACATAAAAACGGGCACAGATGGTCCCTTTTACACTAATGGGCACAGATAGTCCCTTCCACATAAAAACGGCCACAGATGGTCCCTTTTACACTAATGGGCACAGATAGTCCCTTCCACATAAAAACGTTCACAGATGGTCCCTACACAGTAATGGGCACAAATGGTCCCTTCCACATAAAAATGGGCACAGATGGTCCCTTTTACACTAATGGGCACAGATAGTCCCTTCCACATAAAAACGGGCACAGATGGTCCCTTTTACACTAATGGGCACAGATAGTCCCTTCCACATAAAAACGGGCACAGATGGTCCCTTTTACACTAATGGGCACAGATAGTCCCTTCCACATAAAAACGGGCACAGATGGTCCCTTTTACACTAATGGGCACAGATAGTCACTTCCACATAAAAACAGGCACAGATGGTCCCTTTTACACTAATGGGCACAGATAGTCCCTTCCACATAAAAACGGGCACAGATGGTCCCTTTTACACTAATGGGCAGAGATAGTCCCTTCCACATAAAAACGGCCACAGATGGTCCCTTTTACACTAATGGGCACAGAAAGTCCCTTCCACATAAAAACGTTCACAGATGGTCCCTACACAGTAACGGGCACAGATGGTCCCTTCCACATAAAAACGGCCACAGATGGTCCCTTTTACACTAATGGGCACAGATAGTCCCTTCCACATAAAAACGTTCACAGATGGTCCCTACACAGTAATGGGCACAAATGGTCCCTTCCACATAAAAATGGGCACAGATGGTCCCTTTTACACTAATGGGCACAGATAGTCCCTTCCACATAAAAACGGGCACAGATGGTCCCTTTTACACTAATGGGCACAGATAGTCCCTTCCACATAAAAACGGGCACAGATGGTCCCTTTTACACTAATGGGCACAGATAGTCCCTTCCACATAAAAACGGGCACAGATGGTCCCTTTTACACTAATGGGCACAGATAGTCACTTCCACATAAAAACAGGCACAGATGGTCCCTTTTACACTAATGGGCACAGATAGTCCCTTCCACATAAAAACGGGCACAGATGGTCCCTTTTACACTAATGGGCAGAGATAGTCCCTTCCACATAAAAACGGCCACAGATGGTCCCTTTTACACTAATGGGCACAGAAAGTCCCTTCCACATAAAAACGTTCACAGATGGTCCCTACACAGTAACGGGCACAGATGGTCCCTTCCACATAAAAATGGGCACAGATGGTCCCTTTTACACTAATGGGCACAGATAGTCTCTTCCACATAAAAACGGGCACAGATGGTCCCTTTTACACTAATGGGCACAGATAGTCCCTTCCACATAAAAACGGGCACAGATGGTCCCTTTTACACTAATGGGCACAGATAGTGCCTTACACATAAAAACGGGCACAGATGGTCCCTTTTACACTAATGGGCACAGAGTGTCCCTTCCACATAAAAACGGGCACAGATGGTCCCTTTTACACTAATGGGCACAGATAGTCCCTTCCACATAAAAAGGGGCACAGATGGTCCTTTTTACACTAATGGGCACAGATAGTCCCTTCCACATAAAAACGTTCACAGATGGTCCCTACACAGTAACAGGAACAGATGGTCCCTTCCACATAAAAATGGGCACAGATGGTCCCTTTTACACTAATGGGCACAGATAGTCCCTTCCACATAAAAACGGGCACAGATGGTCCCTTTTACACTAATGGGCACAGATAGTCCCTTCCACATAAAAACGGGCACAGATGGTCCCTTTTACACTAATGGGCACAGATAGTCCCTTCCACATAAAAACGGGCACAGATGGTCCCTTTTACACTAATGGGCACAGATAGTCACTTCCACATAAAAACAGGCACAGATGGTCCCTTTTACACTAATGGGCACAGATAGTCCCTTCCACATAAAAACGGGCACAGATGGTCCCTTTTACACTAATATGCAGAGATAGTCCCTTCCACATAAAAACGGGCACAGATGGTCCCTTTTACACTAATGGGCACAGATAGTCCCTTCCACATAAAAACGTGCACAGATGGTCCCTTTTACACTAATGGGCACAGATAGTCCCTTCCACATAAAAACGTTCACAGATGGTCCCTACACAGTAATGGGCACAAATGGTCCCTTCCACATAAAAATGGGCACAGATGGTCCCTTTTACACTAATGGGCACAGATAGTCCCTTCCACATAAAAACGGGCACAGATGGTCCCTTTTACACTAATGGGCACAGATAGTCCCTTCCACATAAAAACGGGCACAGATGGTCCCTTTTACACTAATGGGCACAGATAGTCCCTTCCACATAAAAACGGGCACAGATGGTCCCTTTTACACTAATGGGCACAGATAGTCACTTCCACATAAAAACAGGCACAGATGGTCCCTTTTACACTAATGGGCACAGATAGTCCCTTCCACATAAAAACGGGCACAGATGGTCCCTTTTACACTAATGGGCAGAGATAGTCCCTTCCACATAAAAACGGGCACAGATGGTCCCTTTTACACTAATGGGCACAGATAGTCCCTTCCACATAAAAACGTGCACAGATGGTCCCTTTTACACTAATGGGCACAGATAGTCCCTTCCACATAAAAACGGGCACAGATGGTCCCTTTTACACTAATGGGCACAGATAGTCCCTTCCACATAAAAACGTTCACAGATGGTCCCTACACAGTAACGGGCACAGATGGTCCCTTCCACATAAAAATGGGCACAGATGGTCCCTTTTACACCAATGGGCACAGATAGTCCCTTCCACATAAAAACGTTCACAGATGGTCCCTACACAGTAACGGGCACAGATGGTCCCTTCCACATAAAAATGGGCACAGATGGTCCCTTTTACACTAATGGGCACAGATAGTCCCTTCCACATAAAAACGGGCACAGATGGTCCCTTTTACACTAATGGGCACAGATAGTCCCTTCCACATAAAAACGGCCACAGATGGTCCCTTTTACACTAATGGGCACAGATAGTCCCTTCCACATAAAAACGTTCACAGATGGTCCCTACACAGTAATGGGCACAAATTGTCCCTTCCACATAAAATTGGGCACAGATGGTCCCTTTTACACTAATGGGCACAGATAGTCCCTTCCACATAAAAACGGGCACAGATGGTCCCTTTTACACTAATGGGCACAGATAGTCCCTTCCACATAAAAACGGACACAGATGGTCCCTTTTACACTAATGGGCACAGATAGTCCCTTCCACATAAAAACGGGCACAGATGGTCCCTTTTACACTAATGGGCACAGATAGTCACTTCCACATAAAAACAGGCACAGATGGTCCCTTTTACACTAATGGGCACAGATAGTCCCTTCCACATGAAAACGGGCACAGATGGTCCCTTTTACACTAATGGGCAGAGATAGTCCCTTCCACATAAAAACGGCCACAGATGGTCCCTTTTACACTAATGGGCACAGAAAGTCCCTTCCACATAAAAACGTTCACAGATGGTCCCTACACAGTAACGGGCACAGATGGTCCCTTCCACATAAAAATGGGCACAGATGGTCCCTTTTACACTAATGGGCACAGATAGTCTCTTCCACATAAAAACGGGCACAGATGGTCCCTTTTACACTAATGGGCACAGATAGTCCCTTCCACATAAAAACGGGCACAGATGGTCCCTTTTACACTAATGGGCACAGATAGTGCCTTACACATAAAAACGGGCACAGATGGTCCCTTTTACACTAATGGGCACAGAGTGTCCCTTCCACATAAAAACGGGCACAGATGGTCCCTTTTACACTAATGGGCACAGATAGTCCCTTCCACATAAAAAGGGGCACAGATGGTCCTTTTTACACTAATGGGCACAGATAGTCCCTTCCACATAAAAACGTTCACAGATGGTCCCTACACAGTAACAGGAACAGATGGTCCCTTCCACATAAAAATGGGCACAGATGGTCCCTTTTACACTAATGGGCACAGATAGTCCCTTCCACATAAAAACGGGCACAGATGGTCCCTTTTACACTAATGGGCAGAGATAGTCCCTTCCACATAAAAACGGCCACAGATGGTCCCTTTTACACTAATGGGCACAGAAAGTCCCTTCCACATAAAAACGTTCACTGATGGTCCCTACACAGTAACGGGCACAGATGGTCCCTTCCACATAAAAATGGGCACAGATGGTCCCTTTTACACTAATGGGCACAGATAGTCTCTTCCACATAAAAACGGGCACAGATGGTCCCTTTTACACTAATGGGCACAGATAGTCCCTTCCACATAAAAACGGGCACAGATGGTCCCTTTTACACTAATGGGCAGAGATAGTCCCTTCCACATAAAAACGGCCACAGATGGTCCCTTTTACACTAATGGGCACAGAAAGTCCCTTCCACATAAAAACGTTCACAGACGGTCCCTACACAGTAACGGGCACAGATGGTCCCTTCCACATAAAAATGGGCACAGATGGTCCCTTTTACACTAATGGGCACAGATAGTCTCTTCCACATAAAAACGGGCACAGATGGTCCCTTTTACACTAATGGGCACAGATAGTCCCTTCCACATAAAAACGGGCACAGATGGTCCCTTTTACACTAATGGGCACAGATAGTGCCTTACACATAAAAACGGGCACAGATGGTCCCTTTTACACTAATGGGCACAGAGTGTCCCTTCCACATAAAAACGGGCACAGATGGTCCCTTTTACACTAATGGGCACAGATAGTCCCTTCCACATAAAAACGGGCACGGATGGTCCCTTCCGCATAAAAACGGACACAGATGGTCCCTTTTACACTAATGGTCACAGATAGTGCCTTCCACATAAAAACGAGGACAGATGGTCCCTACACAGTAACGGGCACAGATGGTCACTTCCACATAAAAATGGGCACAGATGGTCCCTTTTATACTAATGGGCACAGATGGTCCCTACACAGTAACGGGCACAGATAGTCCCTTCCACATAAAAATTTGCACAGATGGTCACTTTTACACTAATGGGCACAGATAGTCCCTTCCACATAAAAACGGGCACAGATGGTCCCTTTTACACTAATGGGCACAGATAGTCCCTTCCACATAAAAAAGGGCACAGATGGTCCCTTTTTCACTAATGGGCCCAGATAGTCCCTTCCACATAAAAACGGGCACAGATGGTCCCTACACAGTAACGGCCACAGACGGTCCCTTCCACATAAAAATGGGCACAGATGGTCCCTTTTACACTAATGGGCACAGATAGTCCCTTCCACATAAAAACGGGCACAGATGGTCAGTTTTACACTAATGGGCACAGATAGTCCCTTCCACATAAAAACGGGCACAGATGGTCCCTTTTACACTAATGGGCACAGATAGTCCCACATAAAAACGGGCACAGATGGTCCCTTTTACACTAATGGGCACAGATAGTCCCTTCCACATAAAAACGGGCACAGATGGTCCCTTTTACACTAATGGGCACAGATAGTCCCTTCCACATAAAAACGGGCACAGATGGTCCCTTTTACACTAATGGCCACAGATAGTCCCTTCCACATAAAAACAGGCACAGAAGGTCACTTTTACACTAATGGGCACAGATAGTCCCTTCCACATAAAAACGGGCACAGATGGTCCCTTTTACACTAATGGGCACAGATAGTCCCTTCCACATAAAAACGGGCACAGATGGTACCTTTTACACTAATGGGCACAGATGTTCCCTCTACAGTAACGGGCACAGATAGTCCCTTCCACATAAAAATTTGCACAGATGGTCACTTTTACACTAATGGGCACAGATAGTCCTTTCCACATAAAAACGGGCACAGATGGTCCCTTCTACGATAATGGGCACAGATGGTCCCTACACAGTAACGGGCACAGATAGTCCCTTCCACATAAAAATGGACACAGATGGTCCCTTTTACACTAATGGGCACAGATAGTCCCACATAAAAACGGGCACACATGGTCCCTTTTACACTAATGGGCACAGATAGTCCCTTCCACATAAAAACGGGCACAGATGGTCCCTTTTACACTAATGGGCACAGATAGTCCCTTCCACATAAAAAAAGGGAACAGATGGTCCCTTTTACACTAATGGGCACAGATAGTCCCTTCCACATAAAAACGGGCACAGATTGTCCCTTTTACACTAATGGGCACAGATAGTCCTTTCCACATAAAAACGGGCACAGATGGTCCCTTTTACACTAATGGGCACAGATAGTCCCTTCCACATAAAAACGGGCACAGATTGTCCCTTTTACACTAATGGGCACAGATAGTCCCTTCCACATAAAAACGGGCACAGATGGTCCCTGTTACACTAATGGGCACAGATAGTCCATTCCACATAAAAACGGGCACAGATGGTCCCTTTTACACTAATGGGCACATATAGTCCCTTCCACATAAAAACGGGCACAGATGTTCCCTTTACACTAATGGCCACAGATAGTCCCTTGCACATAAAAACGGGCACAGATGGTCCCTTTTACACTAATGTGCACAGATAATCCCTTCCACATAAAAACGGGCAGAGATGGTCCCTTTTACACTAATGGGCACAGATAGTCCCACATAAAAACAGGCACAGAAGGTCACTTTTACACTAATGGGCACAGATAGTCCCTTCCACATAAAAACGGGCACAGATGGTCCCTTTTACACTAATGGGCACAGATAGTCCCTTCCACATAAAAACGGGCACAGATGGTACCTTTTACACTAATGGGCACAGATGTTCCCTCTACAGTAACGGGCACAGATAGTCCCTTCCACATAAAAATTTGCACAGATGGTCACTTTTACACTAATGGGCACAGATAGTCCTTTCCACATAAAAACGGGCACAGATGGTCCCTTCTACGATAATGGGCACAGATGGTCCCTACACAGTAACGGGCACAGATAGTCCCTTCCATATAAAAATGGACACAGATGGTCCCTTTTACACTAATGGGCACAGATAGTCCCACATAAAAACGGGCACACATGGTCCCTTTTACACTAATGGGCACAGATAGTCCCTTCCACATAAAAACGGGCACAGATGGTCCCTTTTACACTAATGGGCACAGATAGTCCCTTCCACATAAAAAAAGGGAACAGATGGTCCCTTTTACACTAATGGGCACAGATAGTCCCTTCCACATAAAAACGGGCACAGATTGTCCCTTTTACACTAATGGGCACAGATAGTCCTTTCCACATAAAAACGGGCACAGATGGTCCCTTTTACACTAATGGGCACAGATAGTCCCTTCCACATAAAAACGGGCACAGATTGTCCCTTTTACACTAATGGGCACAGATAGTCCTTTCCACATAAAAACGGGCACAGATGGTCCCTTTTACACTAATGGGCAGAGATAGTCCCTTCCACATAAAAATGGGCACAGATGGTCCCTTTTACACTAATGGGCACAGATAGTCTCTTCCACATAAAAACGGGCACAGATGGTCCCTTTTACACTAATGGGCACAGATAGTCCCTTCCACATAAAAACGGGCACAGATGGTCCCTTTTACACTAATGGGCACAGATAGTGACTTACACATAAAAACGGGCAGAGATGGTCCTTTTACACTAATGGGCACAGATAGTCCCTTCCACATAACAACGGGCACGGATGGTCCCTTCCACATAAAAACGGGCACAGATGGTCCCTTTTACACTAATGGTCACAGATAGTGCCTTCCACATAAAAACGAGGACAGATGGTCCCTACACAGTAACGGGCACAGATGGTCACTTCCACATAAAAATGGGCACAGATGGTCCCTTTTACACTAATGGGCACAGATGGTCCCTACACAGTAACGGGCACAGATAGTCCCTTCCACATAAAAATTTGCACAGATGGTCACTTTAACACTAATGGGCACAGATAGTCCCTTCCACATAAAAACGGGCACAGATGGTCCCTTTTACACTAATGGGCACAGATAGTCCCTTCCACATAAAAAAGGGCACAGATGGTCCCTTTTTCACTAATGGGCCCAGATAGTCCCTGTAATGATGTAATGCGTGAGTGTGAAAGAGCATGCGCGGGCATGATTGAGCTCGGTGATCGCCCACGTGCGATAGAATTTGCTAACTCCATGTAAGCCTACATTCGACGAAATAAAGCACGTTAACAACTCGAAGTCCAAGATTATTGCATGGTGTCAGAAGTAAACAAACTACCATGGCTTTGAGCGGGATTCAAACCCCCGTAATGCATTGGCAAACTGAGAATTTACGAGAAGAATGGCGACGGTTCAAGCAGCATTCCGAACTCATGTTTAGTGGCCCACTAAAACCGAGATCCGAAGGCGAAAAAGTAAGTTATTTGCTGATCTGGGTCGGACAAAAGGGCAGAGATATCTACAACACATGGTCAGATATACCAGAAGACGAGAAAGGAAAGTTAAAAACTTACTACGATCGATTCGAACAACACGTTCACCCAAGGTCAAACCCTGTTTTCTCACGATATAAATTCCACAAGCGAATTCAAGCCCAAGACGAGCCAGTAGAACAGTTCATTACAGACCTACAGACCTTAGCACAAGACTGCGAATTCAAAGAAATCAATGAAATGATCCGAGACAGAATCATTATCGGCACGTCAACAGAAAAAATTCGCGAGAAACTTCTAGATGAAGGTCCCGAATTAACTCTCGAAAAGGCAGTGAGCATCGCCAGATCGTTCGAAGCATCACAGAAAGAGCTTAAAGCGATGTCAACCGACATTAAAGAAGAAGATCTGCATGCTTTCTCGCGAAATTCTCCAAACTCTCGACGAAATAAACAACGAAATCAACAACACCGCCAGACGTCCAGGCCACAGGAAGCCCAACGACAACAGACCTCGACACAGGAATCCCGAAAATTTCAGCATCATGGAAATCCAAGTCCATGCGGAAATTGTGGTCGTTCCCACAATAAAGATGCATGCCCAGCGAAAGGGAAACCATCAAGCACCGTACTAGTCGCTTACGGAGGCTCACAGATAAAGCATCAAGGCATCGTCACAATTCCATGTGCCTACAAAAACAGAGAAATACAAGCACCATTTTACGTCACCGAGACTGAAGGTCCAGCCATCATAGGTCTTACAACGTCAACTGATCTAGATCTACTACGATTCAATCTCGAACTTAAGGAACAAACAACAAACACAATTACGACGTCAGCGGCTACGACAAGCATCAACAGCCCAAAGATACGCAGCAAAGAAGACGTTATAACCCAGTACCCCGAATGTTTTGATGGCATTGGTAAATTCAAAGGAGAATACCACATAACAGTTGACCCAGATGTACCACCTGTAGTCCATCCTCCAAGAAGGGTTCCAATCAGCATGAAAGATGACATCAAGCGCGAGCTAGATGGAATGATTGAACAAGACATCATCGCAAAGATACAAGAAGGCGAACCGACTGCATGGGTGAACTCTCTAGTATATAGAAGGAAAGCCAACGGTAGACTGAGGCTATGTCTGGATCCGAAAGACCTCAACAAAGCTATTCGGAGAGAACATCACACTACGTCTACACTAGAAGAGATCCTCCCCAAGCTAAGTGGAGCTAAGTTATTTTCGATAGTCGACGTCAAATGCGGATATTGGAACGTTGTCTTAGACGAAGAGTCCAGTTTTCTTACTACTTTTAACTCACCGTACGGAAGGTATAGATTCAAAAGAATGCCTTTCGGACTGAAAATGTCGCAAGATATTTTCCAGACGCGCCTCGACCAAACGTTCGAAGGATGCAAAGGTGTAGTCGGAATAGCTGATGACATTGTCATATTCGGAAACGACGAAGAAGACCACGACAGAAACTTTCATGGAATGATAAGTCGCTGCAAGGAGACTGGCATAAAGTTGAATCCCGACAAGTGCTTCATCAAACAGGACCACATCAAGTTCTATGGTATCATCTGCGGACCAGACGGTATCAGTCCTGATCCAGACAAAGTATCGGTGCTGAAGCAAATGAATCCCCCAACAACCAAGCAAGAATTGCAGACATTCTTAGGCTTAGCCAACTACATGGGGCCCTTCATCCCAAGCCTAAGCACATTAACTTCACCACTTCGAGATCTCGTAAAGAAATCTAGTCCATTCATATGGAATGCCACATACCAAGACGCGTTCGACAAGATTAAATCGTCAATTAGTAACGAGATCACGCTGACATACTTCGACCCAAAGAAGGCCACTGTACTTCAAGTTGACGCATCTTCTAAAGGTCTAGGCGCAACTCTACTGCAAGATAACAAACCTGTCGCGTTTGCAAGTAAAGCTTTAAACGAAGTTGAATCACGTTATGCGAACATTGAGAGAGAACTTTTGGCTGTTGTCTACGGCTGCGAAAGATTTCACTCTTACCTGTATGGTCGCTCTTTCATCGTTCACACGGACCACAAGCCATTAGAAAGCATACACCTTAAACACCTTACGGCAGCCCCACCACGACTACAACGGATGTTACTACGTTTGCAAGCTTACGACTTAATGATACAGTACAAACCCGGAAAACAGATGGAAGTAGCTGATGCACTTTCAAGACTATCACCAGAAGAGAAGCACACTATACCCGACTTAAACGTAGAGGTCCACGTAGTGTATCCACAATTCAGCAACAACGTCATCACGCAAATTAAAGAACACTCTCAATCTGATCCTGAACTTACAGCCTTGAGAGAGCAAGTGTACCACGGATGGCCACAAAATGCAAAAGATGTACCACAACTGCTGAAACCTTATTGGTCATACCGCGACGAGATCACGATTGAAGACGGTATACTGATGAAAGGTCACCGTATCATTATCCCAGAAGTCATGCAAGAAGAAATATTGTCTAAACTTCACGCTTCGCACCAAGGAACAGAAAAGACAAAGCTAAGAGCACGAACAGCAGTATTCTGGCGCAACCTTAATAAAGACATCGACAATGTTACAAAGGCGTGCGGCACCTGTCAAGAATGCCAACAAAGTCAACAGAAGGAACCACTTATTCAGACAGAGATACCACCACGTGCCTGGCACACGATAGCGTCAGATATATTCTATCTCGCGGGAGATGAGTACCTCCTTGTTGCAGACTACTACTCAAAGTACTCGTTTGTAAGAAAAATTCCTAAAAACCAGAGCAACAGCGGAACTGTGATTCAAATCATGAAGCAAATCTTTAGTGAACATGGTGTACCTAAGGTACTACGATCTGACAATGGTCCACACTACGATTCACAAGCTTTCAAAATCTTCGCAAGGGACTACGATTTTACACACGTGACTAGTTCACCAAACTATGCAAGAAGCAACGGATTTATCGAGTCTCAAGTCAAAGCAGCAAAGAGCGCACTCTACAAAGCTAAAGCTACCAACACGGATCCCTACATTGCTATGATGTGTCTGCGAGCAACACCTGTTGACAGCAAACTTCCGTCACCCGCTGAACTACTACTAGGCAGGCGCATACAAGACAATCTACCAAGAAAGATCCAAAGAGGCAGAGATAGCGACAACGTGATTGAAAGATTACGGCACAGACAGCAACAACAGAAATACTACCATGACAGAAGCTGTAAAGATCTACCAGCGCTCCAGCCAACACAGAAAGTCACGATCCAAGATCCTGTTACCCACAAGTGGACTCCCGCTACAATAAACAGAAAGCTTGAGGAAGTTCCACGATCCTACACAGTCACCACCACAGCTGGAAGAGAGCTGAGACGAAACCGTTCCCAGATCAGAGAAGTTCCACCTCCAAACAGCGATGACACAAGGCAGCCACCACGTGATACACCCTCACCAGTACCACAGCCGAGTACAGCCGCCACGACTAGAAGCGGTCGACAGATCCGACCTCCTGCAAGATATGGGTTCCCAAACTCATAGACATTTGTTAGCTATGAACATTGTAGTATCCTTGAACATTATATAGTTGAGTTGATTCAAATATACATCGTATATGTAACTTTAATTTTTTAGAGAAAGAGGGATGTAATGATGTAATGCGTGAGTGTGAAAGAGCATGCGCGGGCATGATTGAGCTCGGTGATCGCCCACGTGCGATAGAATTTGCTAACTCCATGTAAGCCTACATTCGACGAAATAAAGCACGTTAACAACTCGAAGTCCAAGATTATTGCAGTCCCTTCCACATAAAAACGGGCACAGATGGTCCCTACACAGTAACGGCCACAGATGGTCCCTTCCACATAAAAATGGGCACAGATGGTCCCTTTTACACTAATGGGCACAGATAGTCCCTTCCACATAAAAACGGGCACAGATGGTCCCTTTTACACTAATGGGCACAGATAGTCCCTTCCACATAAAAACGGCCACATATGGTCCCTTTTACACTAATGGGCACATATAGTCCCTTCCACATAAAAACGTTCACAGATGGTACCTACACAGTAACGGGCACAGATGGTCCCTTCCACATAAAAATGGGCACAGATGCTCCCTTTTACACTAATGGGCACAGATAGTCCCTTCCACATAAAAACGGGCACAGATGGTCCCTTTTACACTAATGGGCACAGATAGTCCCTTCCACATAAAAACGGCCACAGATGGTCCCTTTTACACTAATGGGCACAGAAAGTCCCTTCCACATAAAAACGGGCACAGATGGTCCCTTTTACACTAATGGGCACAGATAGTCCCTTCCACATAAAAATGGGCACAGATGGTCCCTTTTACACTAATGGGCACAGATAGTCCCTTCCACATAAAAACGGGCACAGATGGTCCCTTTTACACTAATGGGCACAGATAGTCCCTTCCACATAAAAATGGGCACAGATGGTCCCTTTTACACTAATGGGCACAGATAGTCCCTTCCACATAAAAACGGGCACAGATGGTCACTTTTACACTAATGGGCACAGATAGTCCTTTCCACATAAAAACGGGCACAGATGGTCCCTTTTACGATAATGGGCACAGATGGTCCCTACACAGTAACGGGCACAGATAGTCCCTTCCACATAAAAACGGGCACAGATGGTCCCTTTTACACTAATGGGCACAGATAGTCCCTTCCACATAAAAACGGGCACAGACGGTCACTTTTACACTAATGGGCACAGATAGTCCCTTCCACATAAAAACGGGCACAGATGGTCCCTTTTACACTAATGGGCACAGATAGTCCCTTCCACATAAAAACGGGCACAGATGGTCCCTTTTTCACTAATGGGCACAGATAGTCCCTTCCACATAAAAACGGGCACAGATGGTCCCTACACAGTAACGGGCACAGATGGTCCCTTCCACATTAAAATGGGCACAGATGGTCCCTTTTACACTAATGGGCACAGATTGTCCTTACACAGTAACGAGCACAGATAGTCCCTTCCACATAAAAACGGGCACAGATGGTCCCTTTTACACTAATGGGCACAGATAGTCCCACACAAAATTGGGCACAGATGGTCCCTACACAGTAAGGGGTACAGATGGTCCCTTCCACATAAAAATGGGCACAGATGGTCCCTTTTACACTAATGGGCACAGATAGTCCCTTCCACATAAAATTGGGCACAGATGGTCCCTACACAGTAACGGGCACAGAGGGTCCCTTCCACATAAAAATGGGCACAGATGGACCCTTTTACACTAATGGGAACAAATGTTCCCTCTACAGTAACGGGCACAGATAGTCCCTTCCACATAAAAATTTGCACAGATGGTCACTTTTACACTAATGGGCACAGATAGTCCTTTCCACATAAAAACGGGCACAGATGGTCCCTTTTAAGCTAATGGGCACAGATGGTCCCTACACAGTAACGGGCACAGATAGTCCCTTCCACATAAAAACGGGCACAGATTGTCCCTTTTACACTAATGGGCACAGATAGTCCCTTCCACATAAAAACGGGCACAGATGGTCCCTTTTACACTAATGGGCAGAGATAGTCCCTTCCACATAAAAACGGCGACAGATGGTCCCTTTTACACTAATGGGCACAGAAAGTCCCTTCCACATAAAAACGTTCACATATGGTCCCTACACAGTAACGGGCACAGATGGTCCCTTCCACATAAAAATGGGCACAGATGGTCCCTTTTACACTAATGGGCACAGATAGTCTCTTCCACATAAAAACGGGCACAGATGGTCCCTTTTACACTAATGGGCACAGATAGTCCCTTCCACATAAAAACGGGCACAGATGGTCCCTTTTACACTAATGGGCACAGATAGTGCCTTACACATAAAAGCGGGCAGAGATGGTCCTTTTACACTAATGGGCACAGATAGTCCCTTCCACATAACAACGGGCACGGATGGTCCCTTCCACATAAAAACGGGCACAGATGCTCCCTTTTACACTAATGGGCACAGATAGTCCCTTCCACATAAAAATGGGCACAGATGGTCCCTTTTACACTAATGGGCACAGATAGTCCCTTCTACATAAAAACGGGCACAGATGGTCCCTTTTACACTAATGGGCACAGATAGTCCCTTCCACATAAAAATGGGCACAGATGGTCCCTTTTACACTAATGGGCACAGATAGTCCCTTCCACATAAAAACGGGCACAGATGGTCACTTTTACACTAATGGGCACAAATAGTCCTTTCCACATAAAAACGGGCACAGATGGTCCCTTTTACGATAATGGGCACAGATGATCCCTACACAGTAACGGACACACATAGTCCCTTCCACATAAAAACGGGCACAGATGGTCCCTTTTACACTAATGGGCACAGATAGTCCCTTCCACATAAAAACGGGCACAGATGGTCCTTTTTTCACTAATGGGCACACATAGTCCCTTCCACATAAAAACGGGCACAGATGGTCCCTACACAGTAACGGGCACAGATGGTCCCTTCCACATAAAAATGGGCACAGATGGTCCCGTTTAGACTAATGGGCACAGATGGTCCTTACACAGTAACGAGCACAGATAGTCCCTTCCACATAAAAACGGGCACAGATGGTCCCTTTTACACTAATGGGCACAGATAGTCCCTTCCACATAAAAACGGGCACAGATGGTCCCTTTTACACTAATGGACACAGATAGTCCCACATAAAAACGGGCACAGATGGTCCCTTTTACACTAATGGGCACAGATAGTCCCTTCCACATAAAAACGGGTACAGATGGTCCCTTTTACACTAATGGGCACAGATAGTCCCTTCCAAATAAAAACGGGCACAGATGGTCCCTTTTACACTAATGGCCACAGATAGTCCCTTCCACATAAAAACGGGAACACATGGTCCATTTTACACTAATGGGCACAGATAGTCCATTCCACATAAAAACGGGCACAGATGGTCCCTTTTACACTAATGGGCACATATAGTCCCTTCCACATAAAAACGGGCACAGATGTTACCTTTACACTAATGGGCACAGATAGTCCCTTCCACATAAAAACGGGCACAGATGGTCCCTTTTACACTAATGGGCACAGATAGTGACTTACACATAAAAACGGGCAGAGATGGTCCTTTTACACTAATGGGCACAGATAGTCCCTTCCACATAACAACGGGCACGGATGGTCCCTTCCACATAAAAACGGGCACAGATGGTCCCTTTTACACTAATGGTCACAGATAGTCCCTTCCACATAAAAACGGGCACAGATGGTCACTTTTACACTAATGGGCACAGATAGTCCTTTCCACATAAAAACGGGCACAGATGGTCCCTTTTACGATAATGGGCACAGATGGTCCCTACACAGTAACGGGCACAGATAGTCCCTTCCACATAAAAACGGGCACAGATGGTCCCTTTTACACTAATGGGCACAGATAGTCCCTTCCACATAAAAACGGGCACAGACGGTCACTTTTACACTAATGGGCACAGATAGTCCCTTCCACATAAAAACGGGCACAGATGGTCCCTTTTACACTAATGGGCACAGATAGTCCCTTCCACATAAAAACGGGCACAGATGGTCCCTTTTTCACTAATGGGCACAGATAGTCCCTTCCACATAAAAACGGGCACAGATGGTCCCTACACAGTAACGGGCACAGATGGTCCCTTCCACATAAAAATGGGCACAGATGGTCCCTTTTACACTAATGGGCACAGATTGTCCTTACACAGTAACGAGCACAGATAGTCCCTTCCACATAAAAACGGGCACAGATGGTCCCTTTTACACTAATGGGCACAGATAGTCCCACACAAAATTGGGCACAGATGGTCCCTACACAGTAAGGGGTACAGATGGTCCCTTCCACATAAAAATGGGCACAGATGGTCCCTTTTACACTAATGGGCACAGATAGTCCCTTCCACATAAAATTGGGCACAGATGGTCCCTACACAGTAACGGGCACAGAGGGTCCCTTCCACATAAAAATGGGCACAGATGGACCCTTTTACACTAATGGGAACAAATGTTCCCTCTACAGTAACGGGCACAGATAGTCCCTTCCACATAAAAATTTGCACAGATGGTCACTTTTACACTAATGGGCACAGATAGTCCTTTCCACATAAAAACGGGCACAGATGGTCCCTTTTACGCTAATGGGCACAGATGGTCCCTACACAGTAACGGGCACAGATAGTCCCTTCCACATAAAAACGGGCACAGATTGTCCCTTTTACACTAATGGGCACAGATAGTCCCTTCCACATAAAAACGGGCACAGATGGTCCCTTTTACACTAATGGGCAGAGATAGTCCCTTCCACATAAAAACGGCGACAGATGGTCCCTTTTACACTAATGGGCACAGAAAGTCCCTTCCACATAAAAACGTTCACAGATGGTCCCTACACAGTAACGGGCACAGATGGTCCCTTCCACATAAAAATGGGCACAGATGGTCCCTTTTACACTAATGGGCACAGATAGTCTCTTCCACATAAAAACGGGCACAGATGGTCCCTTTTACACTAATGGGCACAGATAGTCCCTTCCACATAAAAACGGGCACAGATGGTCCCTTTTACACTAATGGGCACAGATAGTGCCTTACACATAAAAGCGGGCAGAGATGGTCCTTTTACACTAATGGGCACAGATAGTCCCTTCCACATAACAACGGGCACGGATGGTCCCTTCCACATAAAAACGGGCACAGATGCTCCCTTTTACACTAATGGGCACAGATAGTCCCTTCCACATAAAAATGGGCACAGATGGTCCCTTTTACACTAATGGGCACAGATAGTCCCTTCTACATAAAAACGGGCACAGATGGTCCCTTTTACACTAATGGGCACAGATAGTCCCTTCCACATAAAAATGGGCACAGATGGTCCCTTTTACACTAATGGGCACAGATAGTCCCTTCCACATAAAAACGGGCACAGATGGTCACTTTTACACTAATGGGCACAAATAGTCCTTTCCACATAAAAACGGGCACAGATGGTCCCTTTTACGATAATGGGCACAGATGATCCCTACACAGTAACGGACACACATAGTCCCTTCCACATAAAAACGGGCACAGATGGTCCCTTTTACACTAATGGGCACAGATAGTCCCTTCCACATAAAAACGGGCACAGATGGTCCTTTTTTCACTAATGGGCACACATAGTCCCTTCCACATAAAAACGGGCACAGATGGTCCCTACACAGTAACGGGCACAGATGGTCCCTTCCACATAAAAATGGGCACAGATGGTCCCTTTTAGACTAATGGGCACAGATGGTCCTTACACAGTAACGAGCACAGATAGTCCCTTCCACATAAAAACGGGCACAGATGGTCCCTTTTACACTAATGGGCACAGATAGTCCCTTCCACATAAAAACGGGCACAGATGGTCCCTTTTACACTAATGGACACAGATAGTCCCACATAAAAACGGGCACAGATGGTCCCTTTTACACTAATGGGCACAGATAGTCCCTTCCACATAAAAACGGGTACAGATGGTCTCTTTTACACTAATGGGCACAGATAGTCCCTTCCAAATAAAAACGGGCACAGATGGTCCCTTTTACACTAATGGCCACAGATAGTCCCTTCCACATAAAAACGGGAACACATGGTCCATTTTACACTAATGGGCACAGATAGTCCATTCCACATAAAAACGGGCACAGATGGTCCCTTTTACACTAATGGGCACATATAGTCCCTTCCACATAAAAACGGGCACAGATGTTACCTTTACACTAATGGGCACAGATAGTCCCTTCCACATAAAAACGGGCACAGATTGTCCCTTTTACACTAATGGGCACAGATAGTCCCTTCCACATAAAAACGGGCACAGATGGTCCCTTTTACACTAATGGGCACAGATAGTCCCTTCCACATAAAAACGGGCACAGATGGTACCTTTTACACTAATGGGCACAGATGTTCCCTCTACAGTAACGGGCACAGATAGTCCCTTCCACATAAAAATTTGCACAGATGGTCACTTTTACACTAATGGGCACAGATAGTCCTTTCCACATAAAAACGGGCACAGATGGTCCCTTTTACGATAATGGGCACAGATGGTCCCTACACAGTAACGGGCACAGATAGTCCCTTCCACATAAAAATGGACACAGATGGTCCCTTTTACACTAATGGGCACAGATAGTCCCACATAAAAACGGGCACACATGGTCCCTTTTACACTAATGGGCACAGATAGTCCCTTCCACATAAAAACGGGCACAGATGGTCGCTTTTACACTAATGGGCACAGATAGTCCCTTCCACATAAAAACGGGCACAGATGGTCACTTTTACACTAATGGGCACAGATAGTCCCTTCCACATAAAAACGGGCACAGATGGTCACTTTTACACTAATGGGCACAGATAGTCCCTTCCACATAAAAACGGGCACAGATGATCCCTTTTACACTAATGGGCACAGATAGTCCCTTCCACATAAAAACGAGCACAGATGGTCCCTTTTACACTAATGGGCACAGATAGTCCCTTCCACATCAAAACCGGCACAGATGGTCCCTACACAGTAACGGGCACAGATGGTCCCTTCCACATAAAAACGGGCACAGATAGTCCCTTTACACTAATGGGCACAGATAGTCCCTTCCACATAAAAATGGGCACAGATGGTCCCTTTTACACTTATGGGCACAGATAGTCCCTTCCATATAAAAACGGGCACAGATGGTCCCTACACAGTAACGGGCACAGATGGTCCCTTCCACATTAAAATAGGCACAGATGGTCCCCTTTACACTAATGGGCACAGATGTTCCCTCTACAGTAACGGGCACAGATAGTCGCTTCCATATAA
This sequence comes from Diadumene lineata, assembly GCA_918843875.1. NCBI lineage: Eukaryota > Metazoa > Cnidaria > Anthozoa > Actiniaria > Diadumenidae > Diadumene > Diadumene lineata. Next base: position 2,117,626 of record CAKKNV010000002.1, on the reverse strand, counting down.
AAATTTGCACAGATGGTCACTTTAACACTAATGGGCACAGATAGTCCCTTCCACATAAAAATTTGCACATATGGTACCTTTTAAGCTAACGGGCACAGATGGTCCCTACACAGTAACGGGCACAGATGGTCCCTTCGACATAAAAATGGGCACAGATGGTCCCTTTTACACTAATGGGCACAGATGGTCCCTACACAGTAACGGGCACAGATAGTCCCTTCCACATAAAAACGGGCACAGATGGTCCCTTTTACACTAATGGGCACAGATAGTCCCTTCCACATAAAAACGGGCATAGATGGTCCCTTTTACACTAATGGGCACACATAGTCCCTTCCACATAAAAACGGGCACAGATGGTCCCTTTTACACTAATGGGCACAGATAGTCCCTTCCACATAAAAACGGGCACAGATGGTCACTTTTACACTAATGGGCACAGATAGTCCCTTCCACATAAAAACGGGCACAGATGGTCCCTTTTACACTAATGGGCACAGATAGTCCCTTCCACATAAAAACGGGCATAGATGGTCCCTTTTACACTAATGGGCACACATAGTCCCTTCCACATAAAAACGGGCACAGATGGTCCCTTTTACACTAATGGGCACAGATAGTCCCTTCCACATAAAAACGGGCACAGATGGTCCCTTTTACACTAATGGGCACAGATAGTCCCTTCCACATAAAAACGGGCATAGATGGTCCCTTTTACACTAATGGGCACACATAGTCCCTTCCACATAAAAACGGGCACAGATGGTCCCTTTTACACTAATGGGCACAGATAGTCCCTTCCACATAAAAACGGGCACAGATGGTCACTTTTACACTAATGGGCACAGATAGTCCCTTCCACATAAAAACGAGCACAGATGGTCCCTTTTACACTAATGGGCACAGATAGTCCCTTCCACATAAAAACGAGCACAGATGGTCCCTTTTTCACTAATGGGCACAGATAGTCCCTTCCACATAAAAACGGGCACAGATGGTCCCTACACAGTAACGGGCACAGATAGTCCCTTCCACATAAAAATTTGGACAGATGGTCACTTTTACACTAATGGGCACAGATAGTCCTTTCCACATAAAAACAGGCACAGATGGTCCCTTTCACGCTAATGGGCACAGATGGTCCCTACACAGTAACGGGAAAAGATAGTCCCTTCCACATAAAAACGGGCACAGATTGTCCCTTTTACACTAATGGGCACAGATAGTCCCTTCCACATAAAAACGGGCATAGATGGTCCCTTTTACACTAATGGGCACACATAGTCCCTTCCACATAAAAACGGGCACAGATGGTCCCTTTTACACTAATGGGCACAGATAGTCCCTTCCACATAAAAACGGGCACAGATGGTCACTTTTACACTAATGGGCACAGATAGTCCCTTCCACATAAAAACGGGCACAGATGATCCCTTTTACACTAATGGGCACAAATAGTCCCTTCCACATAAAAACGAGCACAGATGGTCCCTTTTTCACTAATGGGCACAGATAGTCCCTTCCACATAAAAACCGGCACAGATGGTCCCTACACAGTAACGGGCACAGATGGTCCCTTCCACATTAAAACAGGCACAGATAGTCCCTTTACACTAATGGGCACAGATAGTCCCTTGCACATAAAAACAGGCACAGATGGTCCCTTTTGCACTAATGTGCACAGATAGTCCCTTCCACATAAAAACGGGCACAGATGGTCCCTTGTACACTAATGGGCACAGATAGTCCCTTCCACATAAAAACGGGCACAGATGGTCACTTTTACACTAATGGGCACAGATAGTCCCTTCCACATAAAAACGGGCACAGATGGTCCCTTTTACACTAATGGGCACAGATAGTCCCCTCCACATAAAAACGGGCACAGATGGTCCCTTTTACACTAATGGGCACAGATAGTCCCTTCCGCATAAAAACGGGCACACATGGTCCCTTTTACACTAATGGGCACAGATAGTCCTTTCCACATAAACACGGGCACAGATGGTCACTACGCAGTAACGGGCACAGATGGTCCCTTCCACATAAAAATGGGCACAGATGGTCCCTTTTACACTTATGAGCACAGATAGTCCCTTCCATATAAAAACGGGCACAGATGGTCCCCACACAGTAACGGGCACAGATGGTCCCTTCCACATAAAAATAGGCACAGATGGTCCCCTTTACACTAATGGGCACAGATGTTCCCTCTACAGTAACGGGCACAGATAGTCGCTTCCATAAAAAAATTTGCACAGATGGTCACTTTTACACTAATGGGCACAGATAGTCCCTTCCACATAAAAATTTGCACAGATGGTCCCTTTTAAGCTAACTGGCACAGATGGTCCCTACACAGTAACGGGCACAGATGGTCCCTTCGACATAAAAATGGGCACAGATGGTCCCTTTTACACTAATGGGCACAGATGGTCCCTACACAGTAACGGGCACAGATAGTCCCTTCCACATAAAAACGGGCACAGATGGTCCCTTTTACACTAATGGGCACAGATAGTCCCTTCCACATAAAAACGGGCATAGATGGTCCCTTTTACACTAATGGGCACACATAGTCCCTTCCACATAAAAACGGGCACAGATGGTCCCTTTTACACTAATGGGCACAGATAGTCCCTTCCACATAAAAACGGGCACAGATGGTCACTTTTACACTAATGGGCACAGATAGTCCCTTCCACATAAAAACGGGCACAGATGGTCCCTTTTACACTAATGGGCACAGATAGTCCCTTCCACATAAAAACGAGCACAGATGGTCCCTTTTTCACTAATGGGCACAGATAGTCCCTTCCACATAAAAACGGGCACAGATGGTCCCTACACAGTAACGGGCACAGATAGTCCCTTCCACATAAAAATTTGGACAGATGGTCACTTTTACACTAATGGGCACAGATAGTCCTTTCCACATAAAAACAGGCACAGATGGTCCCTTTCACGCTAATGGGCACAGATGGTCCCTACACAGTAACGGGCACAGATAGTCCCTTCCACATAAAAACGGGCACAGATGGTCCCTTTTACACTAATGGGCACAGATAGTCCCTTCCACATAAAAACGGGCACAGATGGTCCCTTTTACACTAATGGGCACAGATAGTCCCTTCCACATAAAAACGGGCATAGATGGTCCCTTTTACACTAATGGGCACACATAGTCCCTTCCACATAAAAACGGGCACAGATGGTCCCTTTTACACTAATGGGCACAGATAGTCCCTTCCACATAAAAACGGGCACAGATGGTCACTTTTACACTAATGGGCACAGATAGTCCCTTCCACATAAAAACGGGCACAGATGATCCCTTTTACACTAATGGGCACAGATAGTCCCTTCCACATAAAAACGAGCACAGATGGTCCCTTTTTCACTAATTGGCACAGATAGTCCCTTCCACATAAAAACCGGCACAGATGGTCCCTACACAGTAACGGGCACAGATGGTCCCTTCCACATTAAAACGGGCACAGATAGTCCCTTTACACTAATGGGCACAGATAGTCCCTTGCACATAAAAACAGGCACAGATGGTCCCTTTTGCACTAATGTGCACAGATAGTCCCTTCCACATAAAAACGGGCACAGATGGTCCCTTGTACACTAATGGGCACAGATAGTCCCTTCCACATAAAAACGGGCACAGATGGTCACTTTTACACTAATGGGCACAGATAGTCCCTTCCACATAAAAACGGGCACAGATGGTCCCTTTTACACTAATGGGCACAGATAGTCCCCTCCACATAAAAACGGGCACAGATGGTCCCTTTTACACTAATGGGCACAGATGGTCCCTACACAGTAACGAGCACAGATAGTCCCTTCCACATAAAAACGGGCACAGATGGTCCCTTTTACACTAATGGGCACAGATAGTCCCTTCCACATAAACACGGGCACAGATGGTCACTACGCAGTAACAGGCACAGATGGTCCCTTCCACATAAAAATGGGCACAGATGGTCCCTTTTACACTTATGAGCACAGATAGTCCCTTCCATATAAAAACGGGCACAGATGGTCCCTACACAGTAACGGGCACAGATGGTCCCTTCCACATAAAAATGGGCACAGATGGTCCCCTTAACACTAATGGGCACAGATGTTCCCTCTACAGTAACGGGCACAGATAGTCGCTTCCATATAAAAATTTGCACAGATGGTCACTTTTACACTAATGGGCACAGATAGTCCCTTCCACATAAAAATTTGCACAGATGGTCCCTTTTAAGCTAACGGGCACAGATGGTCCCTACACAGTAACGGGCACAGATGGTCCCTTCGACATAAAAATGGGCACAGATGGTCCCTTTTACACTAATTGGCACAGATGGTCCCTGCACAGTAACGGGCACAGATAGTCCCTTCCACATAAAAACGGGCACAGATGGTCCCATTTACACTAATGGGCACAGATAGTCCCTTCCACATAAAAACGGGCACAGATGGTCCCTTTTACACTAATGGGCACAGATAGTCCCTTCCACAAAAAAACGGGCATAGATGGTGCCTTTTACACTAATGGGCACACATAGTCCCTTCCACATAAAAACGGGCACAGATGGTCCCTTTTACACTAATGGGCACAGATAGTCCCTTCCGCATAAAAACGGGCACAGATGGTCACTTTTACACTAATGGGCACAGATAGTCCCTTCCACATAAAAACGGTCACAAATGATCCCTTTTACACTAATGGGCACAGATAGTCCCTTCCACATAAAAACGAGCACAGATGGTCCCTTTTTCACTAATGGGCACAGATAGTCCCTTCCACATAAAAACCGGCACAGATGGTCCCTACACAGTAACGGGCACAGATGGTCCCTTCCACATTAAAACGGGCACAGATAGTCCCTTTACACTAATGGGCACAGATAGTCCCTTGCACATAAAAACGGTCACAGATGGTCCCTTTTACCCTAATGTGCACAGATAGTCCCTTCCACATAAAAACGGGCCCAGATGCTCCCTTGTACACTAATGGGCACAGATAGTCCCTTCCACATAAAAACGGGCACAGATGGTCACTTTTACACTAATGGGCACAGATAGTCCCTTCCACATAAAAACGGGCACAGATGGTCCCTTTCACACTAATGGGCACAGATAGTCCCCTCCACATAAAAACGGGCACAGATGGTCCCTTTTACACTAATGGGCACAGATAGTGCCTTCCACATAAAAACGGGCACAGATGGTCCCTACACAGTAACGGGCACAGATGGTCCCTTCCACATAAAAATGGGCACAGATAGTCCCTTTACACTAATGGGCACACATAGTCCCTTGCACATAAAAACGGGCACAGATGGTCCCTTTTACACTAATGTGCACAGATAGTCCCTTCCACATAAAAACGGGCACAGATGGTCCCTTGTACACTAATGGGCACAGATAGTCCCTTCCACATAAAAACGGGCACAGATGGTCCCTTTTACACTAATGGGCACAGATAGTCCCTTCCACATAAAAACGAGCACAGATGGTCCCTTTTTCACTAATGGGCACAGATAGTCCCTACACAGTAACGGGCACAGATGGTCCCTTCGACATAAAAATGGGCACAGATGGTCCCTTTTACACTAATTGGCACAGATGGTCCCTGCACATTAACGGGCACAGATAGTCCCTTCCACATAAAAACGGGCACAGATGGTCCCATTTACACTAATGGGCACAGATAGTCTCTTCCACATAAAAACGGGCACAGATGGTCCCTTTTACACTAATGGGCACAGATAGTCCCTTCCACAAAAAAACGGGCATAGATGGTGCCTTTTACACTAATGGGCACACATAGTCCCTTCCACATAAAAACGGGCACAGATGGTCCCTTTTACACTAATGGGCACAGATAGTCCCTTCCGCATAAAAACGGGCACAGATGGTCACTTTTACACTAATGGGCACAGATAGTCCCTTCCACATAAAAACGGTCACAGATGATCCCTTTTACACTAATGGGCACAGATAGTCCCTTCCACATAAAAACGAGCACAGATGGTCCCTTTTTCACTAATGGGCACAGATAGTCCCTTCCACATAAAAACCGGCACAGATGGTCCCTACACAGTAACGGGCACAGATGGTCCCTTCCACATTAAAACGGGCACAGATAGTCCCTTTACACTAATGGGCACAGATAGTCCCTTGCACATAAAAACGGGCACAGATGGTCCCTTTTACACTAATGTGCACAGATAGTCCCTTCCACATAAAAACGGGCACAGATGCTCCCTTGTACACTAATGGGCACAGATAGTCCCTTCCACATAAAAACTGGCACAGATGGTCCCTTTTACACTAATGGGCACAGATAGTCCCTTCCACATAAAAACGGGCACAGATGGTCACTTTTACACTAATGGGCACTGATAGTCCCTTCCACATAAAAACGGGCACAGATGGTCCCTTTTACACTAATGGGCACAGATAGTCCCTTCCACATAAAAACGAGCACAGATGGTCCCTTTTTCACTAATGGGCACAGATAGTCCCTTCCACATAAAAACGGGCACAGATGGTCCCTACACAGTAACGGGCACAGATGGTCCCTTCCAAATAAAAATGGACACAGATGGTCCCTTTTACACTAATGGGCACAGATAGTCCCACAGAAAAACGGGCACAGATGGTCCCTTTTACACTAATGGGCACAGATAGTCCCTTCCACATAAAAACCGGCACAGATGGTCCCTACACAGTAACGGGCACAGATGGTCCCTTCCACATTAAAACGGGCACAGATAGTCCCTTTACACTAATGGGCACAGATAGTCCCTTGCACATAAAAACGGGCACAGATGGTCCCTTTTACACTAATGTGCACAGATAGTCCCTTCCACATAAAAACGGGCACAGATGCTCCCTTGTACACTAATGGGCACAGATAGTCCCTTCCACATAAAAACGGGCACAGATGGTCCCTTTTACACTAATGGGCACAGATAGTCCCTTCCACATAAAAACGGGCACAGATGGTCACTTTTACACTAATGGGCACTGATAGTCCCTTCCACATAAAAACGGGCACAGATGGTCCCTTTTACACTAATGGGCACAGATAGTCCCTTCCACATAAAAACGAGCACAGATGGTCCCTTTTTCACTAATGGGCACAGATAGTCCCTTCCACATAAAAACGGGCACAGATGGTCCCTACACAGTAACGGGCACAGATGGTCCCTTCCAAATAAAAATGGACACAGATGGTCCCTTTTACACTAATGGGCACAGATAGTCCCACATAAAAACGGGCACAGATGGTCCCTTTTACACTAATGGGCACAGATAGTCCCTTCCACATAAAAACAGGCACAGATGGTCACTTTTACACTAATGGGCACAGATAGTCCCTTCCACATAAAAACGGGCACAGATGGTCCCTTTTACACTAATGGGCACAGATAGTCCCTTCCACATAAAAACGGGCACAGATGGTCCCTTTTACACTAATGGGCACAGACAGTCCCTTCCACATAAAAACGGTCACAGATGGTCCCTACACAGTAACGGGCACAGATGGTCCCTTCCACATAAAAATGGGCACAGATGGTCCCTTTTACACTAATGGGCACAGATGGTCCTTACACAGTAACGAGCACAGAGAGTCCCTTCCACATAAAAACGGGCACAGATGGTCCCTTTTACACTAATGGGCACAGATAGTCCCTTCCACATAAAAACGGGCACAGATGGTCCCTACACAGTAACGGGCACAGATGGTCCCTTCCACATAAAAATGGGCACAGATGGTCCCTTTTACACTTATGGGCACAGATAGTCCCTTCCATATAAAAACGGGCACAGATGGTCCCTACACAGTAACGGGCACAGATGGTCCCTTCCACATAAAAATGGGCACAGATGGTCCCTTTTACACTAATGGGCACAGATGTTCCCTCTACAGTAACGGGCACAGATGGTCCCTTCCACATAAAAATTTGCACAGATGGTCACTTTTACACTTATGGGCACAGATAGTCCTTTCCACATAAAAACGGGTACAGATGGTCCCTTTCACGCTAATGGGCACAAATGGTCCCTACACAGTAACGGGCACAGATAGTCCCTTCCACATAAAAACGGGCACAGATGGTCCCTTTTACACTAATGGGCACAGATAGTCCCTTCCACATAAAAACGGGCACAGATGCTCCCTTTTACACTAATGGGCACAGATAGTCCCTTCCACATAAAAACGGGCATAGATGGTCCCTTTTACACTAATGGGCACACATAGTCCCTTCCACATAAAAACGGGCACAGATGGTCCCTTTTACACTAATGGGCACAGATAGTCCCTTCCACATAAAAACGGGCACAGATGGTCACTTTTACACTAATGGGCACAGATAGTCCCTTCCACATAAAAACGGGCACAGATGGTAACTTTTACACTAATGGGCACAGATAGTCCCTTCCACTTAAAAACGAGCACAGATGGTCCCTTTTTCACTAATGGGCACAGATAGTCCCTTCCACATAAAAACGGGCACAGATGGTCCCTACACAGTAACGGGCACAGATCGTCCCTTCCACATAAAAATGGGCACAGATAGTCCCTTTACACTAATGGGCACAGATAGTCCCTTGCACATAAAAACGGGCACAGATGGTCCCTTTTACACTAATGTGCACAGATAGTCCCTTCCACATAAAAACGGGCACAGATGGTCCCTTGTACACTAATGGGCACAGATAGTCCCTTCCACATAAAAACGGGCACAGATGGTCCCTTTTACACTAATGGGCACAGATAGTCCCTTCCACATAAAAACGAGCACAGATGGTCCCTTTTTCACTAATGGGCACAGATAGTCCCTTCCACATAAACACGGGCACAGATGGTCCCTACACAGTAACGGGCACAGATAGTCCCTTCCACATAAAAATTTGGACAGATGGTCACTTTCACACTAATGGGCACAGATAGTCCTTTCCACATAAAAACGGGCACAGATGGTCCCTTTCACGCTAATGGGCACAGATGGTCCCTACACAGTAACAGGCACAGATAGTCCCTTCCACATAAAAACGGGCACAGATGGTCCCTTTTACACTAATGGGCACAGATAGTCCCTTCCACATAAAAACGGGCACAGATGGTCCCTTTTACACTAATGGGCACAGATAGTCCCTTCCACATAAAAACGGGCATAGATGGTCCCTTTTACACTAATGGGCACACATAGTCCCTTCCACATAAAAACGGGCACAGATGGTCCCTTTTACACTAATGGGCACAGATAGTCCCTTCCACATAAAAACGGGCACAGATGGTCACTTTTACACTAATGGGCACAGATAGTCCCTTCCACATAAAAACGGGCACAGATGATCCCTTTTACACTAATGGGCACAGATAGTCCCTTCCACATAAAAACGAGCACAGATGGTCCCTTTTTCACTAATGGGCACAGATAGTCCCTTCCACATAAAAACCGGCACAGATGGTCCCTACACAGTAACGGGCACAGATGGTCCCTTCCACATTAAAACGGGCACAGATAGTCCCTTTACACTAATGGGCACAGATAGTCCCTTGCACATAAAAACAGGCACAGATGGTCCCTTTTGCACTAATGTGCACAGATAGTCCCTTCCACATAAAAATGGGCACAGATGGTCCCTTGTACACTAATGGGCACAGATAGTCCCTTCCACATAAAAACGGGCACAGATGGTCACTTTTACACTAATGGGCACAGATAGTCCCTTCCACATAAAAACGGGCACAGATGGTCCCTTTTACACTAATGGGCACAGATAGTCCCCTCCACATAAAAACGGGCACAGAGGGTCCCTTTTACACTAATGGGCACAGATAGTCCCTTCCACATAAAAACGGGAACAGATGATCCCTACACAGTAACGGGCACAGATGGTCCCTTCCACATAAAAATGGGCACAGATGGTCCCTTTTACACTAATGGGCACAGATGGTCCCTACACAGTAACGAGCACAGATAGTCCCTTCCACATAAAAACGGGCACAGATGGTCCCTTTTACACTAATGGGCACAGATAGTCTTTTCCACATAAACACGGGCACAGATGGTCACTACGCAGTAACGGGCACAGATGGTCCCTTCCACATAAAAATGGGCACAAATGGTCCCTTTTACACTTATGAGCACAGATAGTCCCTTCCATATAAAAACGGGCACAGATGGTCCCTACACAGTAACGGGCACAGATGGTCCCTTCCACAAAAAAATGGGCACAGATGGTCCCATTAACACTAATGGGCACAGATGTTCCCTCTACAGTAACGGGCACAGATAGTCGCTTCCATATAAAAATTTGCACAGATGGTCACTTTTACACTAATGGGCACAGGTAGTCCCTTCCACATAAAAATTTGCACAGATGGTCCCTTTTAAGCTAACGGGCACAGATGGTCCCTACACAGTAACGGGCACAGATGGTCCCTTCGACATAAAAATGGGCACAGATGGTCCCTTTTACACTAATGGGCACAGTTGGTCCCTGCACAGTAACGGGCACAGATAGTCCCTTCCACATAAAAACGGGCACAGATGGTCCCTTTTACACTAATGGGCACACATAGTCCCTTCCACATAAAAATGGGCACAGATGGTCCCTTTTACACTAATGGGCACAGATGGTCCTTACACAGTAACGAGCACAGAGAGTCCCTTCCACATAAAAACGGGCACAGATGGTCCCTTTTACACTAATGGGCACAGATAGTCCCTTCCACATAAAAACGGGCACAGATGGTCCCTACACAGTAACGGGCACAGATGGTCCCTTCCACATAAAAATGGGCACAGATGGTCCCTTTTACACTTATGGGCACAGATAGTCCCTTCCATATAAAAACGGGCACAGATGGTCCCTACACAGTAACGGGCACAGATGGTCCCTTCCACATAAAAATGGGCACAGATGGTCCCTTTTACACTAATGGGCACAGATGTTCCCTCTACAGTAACGGGCACAGATGGTCCCTTCCACATAAAAATTTGCACAGATGGTCACTTTTACACTTATGGGCACAGATAGTCCTTTCCACATAAAAACGGGTACAGATGGTCCCTTTCACGCTAATGGGCACAAATGGTCCCTACACAGTAACGGGCACAGATAGTCCCTTCCACATAAAAACGGGCACAGATGGTCCCTTTTACACTAATGGGCACAGATAGTCCCTTCCACATAAAAACGGGCACAGATGCTCCCTTTTACACTAATGGGCACAGATAGTCCCTTCCACATAAAAACGGGCATAGATGGTCCCTTTTACACTAATGGGCACACATAGTCCCTTCCACATAAAAACGGGCACAGATGGTCCCTTTTACACTAATGGGCACAGATAGTCCCTTCCACATAAAAACGGGCACAGATGGTCACTTTTACACTAATGGGCACAGATAGTCCCTTCCACATAAAAACGGGCACAGATGGTAACTTTTACACTAATGGGCACAGATAGTCCCTTCCACTTAAAAACGAGCACAGATGGTCCCTTTTTCACTAATGGGCACAGATAGTCCCTTCCACATAAAAACGGGCACAGATGGTCCCTACACAGTAACGGGCACAGATCGTCCCTTCCACATAAAAATGGGCACAGATAGTCCCTTTACACTAATGGGCACAGATAGTCCCTTGCACATAAAAACGGGCACAGATGGTCCCTTTTACACTAATGGGCACAGATAGTCCCTTCCACATAAAAACGGGCACAGATGGTCCCTTGTACACTAATGGGCACAGATAGTCCCTTCCACATAAAAACGGGCACAGATGGTCCCTTTTACACTAATGGGCACAGATAGTCCCTTCCACATAAAAACGAGCACAGATGGTCCCTTTTTCACTAATGGGCACAGATAGTCCCTTCCACATAAACACGGGCACAGATGGTCCCTACACAGTAACGGGCACAGATAGTCCCTTCCACATAAAAATTTGGACAGATGGTCACTTTCACACTAATGGGCACAGATAGTCCTTTCCACATAAAAACGGGCACAGATGGTCCCTTTCACGCTAATGGGCACAGATGGTCCCTACACAGTAACAGGCACAGATAGTCCCTTCCACATAAAAACGGGCACAGATGGTCCCTTTTACACTAATGGGCACAGATAGTCCCTTCCACATAAAAACGGGCACAGATGGTCCCTTTTACACTAATGGGCACAGATAGTCCCTTCCACATAAAAACGGGCATAGATGGTCCCTTTTACACTAATGGGCACAGATAGTCCCTTCCACATAAAAACGGGCACAGATGGTCCCTTTTACACTAATGGGCACAGATAGTCCCTTCCACATAAAAACGGGCACAGATGGTCACTTTTACACTAATGGGCACAGATAGTCCCTTCCACATAAAAACGGGCACAGATGATCCCTTTTACACTAATGGGCACAGATAGTCCCTTCCACATAAAAACGAGCACAGATGGTCCCTTTTTCACTAATGGGCACAGATAGTCCCTTCCACATAAAAACCGGCACAGATGGTCCCTACACAGTAACGGGCACAGATGGTCCCTTCCACATTAAAACGGGCACAGATAGTCCCTTTACACTAATGGGCACAGATAGTCCCTTGCACATAAAAACAGGCACAGATGGTCCCTTTTGCACTAATGTGCACAGATAGTCCCTTCCACATAAAAATGGGCACAGATGGTCCCTTGTACACTAATGGGCACAGATAGTCCCTTCCACATAAAAACGGGCACAGATGGTCACTTTTACACTAATGGGCACAGATAGTCCCTTCCACATAAAAACGGGCACAGATGGTCCCTTTTACACTAATGGGCACAGATAGTCCCCTCCACATAAAAACGGGCACAGAGGGTCCCTTTTACACTAATGGGCACAGATAGTCCCTTCCACATAAAAACGGGAACAGATGATCCCTACACAGTAACGGGCACAGATGGTCCCTTCCACATAAAAATGGGCACAGATGGTCCCTTTTACACTAATGGGCACAGATGGTCCCTACACAGTAACGAGCACAGATAGTCCCTTCCACATAAAAACGGGCACAGATGGTCCCTTTTACACTAATGGGCACAGATAGTCTTTTCCACATAAACACGGGCACAGATGGTCACTACGCAGTAACGGGCACAGATGGTCCCTTCCACATAAAAATGGGCACAAATGGTCCCTTTTACACTTATGAGCACAGATAGTCCCTTCCATATAAAAACGGGCACAGATGGTCCCTACACAGTAACGGGCACAGATGGTCCCTTCCACAAAAAAATGGGCACAGATGGTCCCATTAACACTAATGGGCACAGATGTTCCCTCTACAGTAACGGGCACAGATAGTCGCTTCCATATAAAAATTTGCACAGATGGTCACTTTTACACTAATGGGCACAGGTAGTCCCTTCCACATAAAAATTTGCACAGATGGTCCCTTTTAAGCTAACGGGCACAGATGGTCCCTACACAGTAACGGGCACAGATGGTCCCTTCGACATAAAAATGGGCACAGATGGTCCCTTTTACACTAATGGGCACAGTTGGTCCCTGCACAGTAACGGGCACAGATAGTCCCTTCCACATAAAAACGGGCACAGATGGTCCCTTTTACACTAATGGGCACACATAGTCCCTTCCACATAAAAACGGGCACAGATGGTCCCTTTTACACTAATGGGCACAGATAGTCCCTTCCACATAAAAACGGGCATAGATGGTCCCTTTTACACTAATGGGCACACATAGTCCCTTCCACATAAAAACGGGCACAGATGGTCCCTTTTACACTAATGGGCACAGATAGTCCCTTCCGCATAAAAACGGGCACAGATGGTCACTTTTACACTAATGGGCACAGATAGTCCCTTCCACATAAAAACGGTCACAGATGATCCCTTTTACACTAATGGGCACAGATGGTCCCTTCCACATAAAAACGAGCACAGATGGTCGCTACACAGTAACGGGCACAGATGGTCCCTTCCACATAAAAATGGGCACAGATGGTCCCCTTAACACTAATGGGCACAGATGTTCCCTCTACAGTAACGGGCACAGATAGTCGCTTCCATATAAAAATTTGCACAGATGGTCACTTTTACACTAATGGGCACAGATAGTCCCTTCCACATAAAAATTTGCACAGATGGTCCCTTTTAAGCTAACGGGCACAGATGGTCCCTACACAGTAACGGACACAGATGGTCCCTTCGACATAAAAATGGGCACAGATGGTCCCTTTTACACTAATGGGCACAGATGGTCCCTGCACAGTAACGGGCACAGATAGTCCCTTCCACATAAAAACGGGCACAGATGGTCCCTTTTACACTAATGGGCACAGATAGTCCCTTCCACATAAAAACGGGCACAGATGGTCACTTTTACACTAATGGGCACAGATAGTCCCTTCCACATAAAAACGGGCACAGATGATCCCTTTTACACTAATGGGCACAGATAGTCCCTTCCACATAAAAACGAGCACAGATGGTCCCTTTTTCACTAATGGGCACAGATAGTCCCTTCCACATAAAAACCGGCACAGATGGTCCCTACACAGTAACGGGCACAGATGGTCCCTTCCACATTAAAACGGGCACAGATAGTCCCTTTACACTAATGGGCACAGATAGTCCCTTGCACATAAAAACAGGCACAGATGGTCCCTTTTGCACTAATGTGCACAGATAGTCCCTTCCACATAAAAATGGGCACAGATGGTCCCTTGTACACTAATGGGCACAGATAGTCCCTTCCACATAAAAACGGGCACAGATGGTCACTTTTACACTAATGGGCACAGATAGTCCCTTCCACATAAAAACGGGCACAGATGGTCCCTTTTACACTAATGGGCACAGATAGTCCCCTCCACATAAAAACGGGCACAGAGGGTCCCTTTTACACTAATGGGCACAGATAGTCCCTTCCACATAAAAACGGGAACAGATGATCCCTACACAGTAACGGGCACAGATGGTCCCTTCCACATAAAAATGGGCACAGATGGTCCCTTTTACACTAATGGGCACAGATGGTCCCTACACAGTAACGAGCACAGATAGTCCCTTCCACATAAAAACGGGCACAGATGGTCCCTTTTACACTAATGGGCACAGATAGTCTTTTCCACATAAACACGGGCACAGATGGTCACTACGCAGTAACGGGCACAGATGGTCCCTTCCACATAAAAATGGGCACAAATGGTCCCTTTTACACTTATGAGCACAGATAGTCCCTTCCATATAAAAACGGGCACAGATGGTCCCTACACAGTAACGGGCACAGATGGTCCCTTCCACAAAAAAATGGGCACAGATGGTCCCATTAACACTAATGGGCACAGATGTTCCCTCTACAGTAACGGGCACAGATAGTCGCTTCCATATAAAAATTTGCACAGATGGTCACTTTTACACTAATGAGCACAGGTAGTCCCTTCCACATAAAAATTTGCACAGATGGTCCCTTTTAAGCTAACGGGCACAGATGGTCCCTACACAGTAACGGGCACAGATGGTCCCTTCGACATAAAAATGGGCACAGATGGTCCCTTTTACACTAATGGGCACAGTTGGTCCCTGCACAGTAACGGGCACAGATAGTCCCTTCCACATAAAAACGGGCACAGATGGTCCCTTTTACACTAATGGGCACACATAGTCCCTTCCACATAAAAACGGGCACAGATGGTCCCTTTTACACTAATGGGCACAGATAGTCCCTTCCACATAAAAACGGGCATAGATGGTCCCTTTTACACTAATGGGCACACATAGTCCCTTCCACATAAAAACGGGCACAGATGGTCCCTTTTACACTAATGGGCACAGATAGTCCCTTCCGCATAAAAACGGGCACAGATGGTCACTTTTACACTAATGGGCACAGATAGTCCCTTCCACATAAAAACGGTCACAGATGATCCCTTTTACACTAATGGGCACAGATGGTCCCTTCCACATAAAAACGAGCACAGATGGTCGCTACACAGTAACGGGCACAGATGGTCCCTTCCACATAAAAATGGGCACAGATGGTCCCCTTAACACTAATGGGCACAGATGTTCCCTCTACAGTAACGGGCACAGATAGTCGCTTCCATATAAAAATTTGCACAGATGGTCACTTTTACACTAATGGGCACAGATAGTCCCTTCCACATAAAAATTTGCACAGATGGTCCCTTTTAAGCTAACGGGCACAGATGGTCCCTACACAGTAACGGACACAGATGGTCCCTTCGACATAAAAATGGGCACAGATGGTCCCTTTTACACTAATGGGCACAGATGGTCCCTGCACAGTAACGGGCACAGATAGTCCCTTCCACATAAAAACGGGCACAGATGGTCCCTTTTACACTAATGGGCACAGATAGTCCCTTCCACATAAAAACGGGCACAGATGGTCCCTTTTACACTAATGGGCACAGATAGTCCCTTCCACATAAAAACGGGCATAGATGGTCCCTTTTACACTAATGGGCACACATAGTCCCTTCCACATAAAAACGGGCACAGATGGTCCCTTTTACACTAATGGGCACAGATAGTCCCTTCCACATAAAAACGGGCACAGATGGTCACTTTTACACTAATGGGCACTGATAGTCCCTTCCACATAAAAACGGGCACAGATGGTCCCTTTCACACTAATGGGCACAGATAGTCCCTTCCACATAAAAACGAGCACAGATGGTCCCTTTTTCACTAATGGGCACAGATAGTCCCTTCCACATAAAAACGGGCACAGATGGTCCCTACACAGTAACGGGCACAGATGGTCCCTTCCAAATAAAAATGGACACAGATGTTCCCTTTTACACTAATGGGCACAGATAGTCCCACATAAAAACGGGCACAGATGGTCCCTTTTAAACTAATGGGCACAGATAGTCCCTTCCACATAAACACGGGCACAGATGGTCACTACGCAGTAACGGGCACAGATGGTCCCTTCCACATAAAAATGGGCACAGATGGTCCCTTTTACACTTATGAGCACAGATAGTCCCTTCCATATAAAAACGGGCACTGATGGTCCCTACACAGTAACGGGCACAGATGGTCCCTTCCACATAAAAATAGGCACAGATGGTCCCCTTTACACTAATGGGCACAGATGTTCCCTCTACAGTAACGGGCACAGATGGTCGCTTCCATAAAAAAATTTGCACAGATGGTCACTTTTACACTAATGGGAACAGATAGTCCCTTCCACATAAAAATTTGCACAGATGGTCCCTTTTAAGCTAACTGGCACAGATGGTCCCTACACAGTAACGGGCACAGATGGTCCCTTCGACATAAAACTGGGCACAGATGGTCCCTTTTACACTAATGGGCACAGATGGTCCCTACACAGTAACGGGCACAGATAGTCCCTTCCACATAAAAACGGGCACAGATGGTCCCTTTTACACTAATGGGCACAGATAGTCCCTTCCACATAAAAACGGGCATAGATGGTCCCTTTTACACTAATGGGCACAGATAGTCCCTTCCACATAAAAACGGGCACAGATGGTCACTTTTACACTAATGGGCACAGATAGTCCCTTCCACATAAAAACGGGCACAGATGGTCCCTTTTACACTAATGGGCACAGATAGTCCCTTCCACATAAAAACGAGCACAGATGGTCCCTTTTTCACTAATGGGCACAGATAGTCCCTTCCACATAAAAACGGGCACAGATGGTCCCTACACAGTAACGGGCACAGATAGTCCCTTCCACATAAAAATTTGGACAGATGGTCACTTTTACACTAATGGGCACAGATAGTCCTTTCCACATAAAAACAGGCACAGATGGTCCCTTTCACGCTAATGGGCACAGATGGTCCCTACACAGTAACGGGCACAGATAGTCCCTTCCACATAAAAACGGGCACAGATGGTCCCTTTTACACTAATGGGCACAGATAGTCCCTTCCACATAAAAACGGGCACAGATGGTCCCTTTTACACTAATGGGCACAGATAGTCCCTTCCACATAAAAACGGGCATAGATGGTCCCTTTTACACTAATGGGCACACATAGTCCCTTCCACATAAAAACGGGCACAGATGGTCCCTTTTACACTAATGGGCACAGATAGTCCCTTCCACATAAAAACGGGCACAGATGGTCACTTTTACACTAATGGGCACAGATAGTCCCTTCCACATAAAAACGGGCACAGATGATCCCTTTTACACTAATGGGCACAGATAGTCCCTTCCACATAAAAACGAGCACAGATGGTCCCTTTTTCACTAATGGGCACAGATAGTCCCTTCCACATAAAAACCGGCACAGATGGTCCCTACACAGTAACGGGCACAGATGGTCCCTTCCACATTAAAACGGGCACAGATAGTCCCTTTACACTAATGGGCACAGATAGTCCCTTGCACATAAAAACAGGCACAGATGGTCCCTTTTGCACTAATGTGCACAGATAGTCCCTTCCACATAAAAACGGGCACAGATGGTCCCTTGTACACTAATGGGCACAGATAGTCCCTTCCACATAAAAACGGGCACAGATGGTCACTTTTACACTAATGGGCACAGATAGTCCCTTCCACATAAAAACGGGCACAGATGGTCCCTTTTACACTAATGGGCACAGATAGTCCCCTCCACATAAAAACGGGCACAGATGGTCCCTTTTACACTAATGGGCACAGATGGTCCCTACACAGTAACGAGCACAGATAGTCCCTTCCACATAAAAACGGGCACAGATGGTCCCTTTTACACTAATGGGCACAGATAGTCCCTTCCACATAAACACGGGCACAGATGGTCACTACGCAGTAACAGGCACAGATGGTCCCTTCCACATAAAAATGGGCACAGATGGCCCCTTTTACACTTATGAGCACAGATAGTCCCTTCCATATAAAAACGGGCACAGATGGTCCCTACACAGTAACGGGCACAGATGGTCCCTTCCACATAAAAATGGGCACAGATGGTCCCCTTAACACTAATGGGCACAGATGTTCCCTCTACAGTAACGGGCACAGATAGTCGCTTCCATATAAAAATTTGCACAGATGGTCACTTTTACACTAATGGGCACAGATAGTCCCTTCCACATAAAAATTTGCACAGATGGTCCCTTTTAAGCTAACGGGCACAGATGGTCCCTACACAGTAACGGGCACAGATGGTCCCTTCGACATAAAAATGGGCACAGATGGTCCCTTTTACACTAATTGGCACAGATGGTCCCTGCACAGTAACGGGCACAGATAGTCCCTTCCACATAAAAACGGGCACAGATGGTCCCATTTACACTAATGGGCACAGATAGTCCCTTCCACATAAAAACGGGCACAGATGGTCCCTTTTACACTAATGGGCACAGATAGTCCCTTCCACAAAAAAACGGGCATAGATGGTGCCTTTTACACTAATGGGCACACATAGTCCCTTCCACATAAAAACGGGCACAGATGGTCCCTTTTACACTAATGGGCACAGATAGTCCCTTCCGCATAAAAACGGGCACAGATGGTCACTTTTACACTAATGGGCACAGATAGTCCCTTCCACATAAAAACGGTCACAGATGATCCCTTTTACACTAATGGGCACAGATAGTCCCTTCCACATAAAAACGAGCACAGATGGTCCCTTTTTCACTAATGGGCACAGATAGTCCCTTCCACATAAAAACCGGCACAGATGGTCCCTACACAGTAACGGGCACAGATGGTCCCTTCCACATTAAAACGGGCACAGATAGTCCCTTTACACTAATGGGCACAGATAGTCCCTTGCACATAAAAACGGGCACAGATGGTCCCTTTTACACTAATGTGCACAGATAGTCCCTTCCACATAAAAACGGGCACAGATGCTCCCTTGTACACTAATGGGCACAGATAGTCCCTTCCACATAAAAACGGGCACAGATGGTCACTTTTACACTAATGGGCACAGATAGTCCCTTACACATAAAAACGGGCACAGATGGTCCCTTTCACACTAATGGGCACAGATAGTCCCCTCCACATAAAAACGGGCACAGATGGTCCCTTTTACACTAATGGGCACAGATAGTGCCTTCCACATAAAAACCGGGCACAGATGGTCCCTACACAGTAACGGGCACAGATGGTCCCTTCCACATAAAAATGGGCACAGATGGTCCCCTTAACACTAATGGGCACAGATGTTCCCTCTACAGTAACGGGCACAGATAGTCGCTTCCATATAAAAATTTGCACAGATGGTCACTTTTACACTAATGGGCACACATAGTCCCTTCCACATAAAAACGGGCACAGATGGTCCCTTTTACACTAATGGGCACAGATAGTCCCTTCCACATAAAAACGGGCACAGATGGTCACTTTTACACTAATGGGCACTGATAGTCCCTTCCACATAAAAACGGGCACAGATGGTCCCTTTTACACTAATGGGCACAGATAGTCCCTTCCACATAAAAACGAGCACAGATGGTCCCTTTTTCACTAATGGGCACAGATAGTCCCTTCCACATAAAAACGGGCACAGATGGTCCCTACACAGTAACGGGCACAGATGGTCCCTTCCAAATAAAAATGGACACAGATGGTCCCTTTTACACTAATGGGCACAGATAGTCCCACATAAAAACGGGCACAGATGGTCCCTTTTACACTAATGGGCACAGATAGTCCCTTCCACATAAAAACAGGCACAGATGGTCACTTTTACACTAATGGGCACAGATAGTCCCTTCCACATAAAAACGGGCACAGATGGTCCCTTTTACACTAATGGGCACAGATAGTCCCTTCCACATAAAAACGGGCACAGATGGTCCCTTTTACACTAATGGGCACAGACAGTCCCTTCCACATAAAAACGGTCACAGATGGTCCCTACACAGTAACGGGCACAGATGGTCCCTTCCACATAAAAATGGGCACAGATGGTCCCTTTTACACTAATGGGCACAGATGGTCCTTACACAGTAACGAGCACAGAGAGTCCCTTCCACATAAAAACGGGCACAGATGGTCCCTTTTACACTAATGGGCACAGATAGTCCCTTCCACATGAAAACGGGCACAGATGGTCCCTACACAGTAACGGGCACAGATGGTCCCTTCCACATAAAAATGGGCACAGATGGTCCCTTTTACACTTATGGGCACAGATAGTCCCTTCCATATAAAAACGGGCACAGATGGTCCCTACACAGTAACGGGCACAGATGGTCCCTTCCACATAAAAATGGGCACAGATGGTCCCTTTTACACTAATGGGCACAGATGTTCCCTCTACAGTAACGGGCACAGATGGTCCCTTCCACATAAAAATTTGCACAGATGGTCACTTTTACACTTATGGGCACAGATAGTCCTTTCCACATAAAAACGGGTACAGATGGTCCCTTTCACGCTAATGGGCACAAATGGTCCCTACACAGTAACGGGCACAGATAGTCCCTTCCACATAAAAACGGGCACAGATGGTCCCTTTTACACTAATGGGCACAGATAGTCCCTTCCACATAAAAACGGGCACAGATGCTCCCTTTTACACTAATGGGCACAGATAGTCCCTTCCACATAAAAACGAGCATAGATGGTCCCTTTTACACTAATGGGCACACATAGTCCCTTCCACATAAAAACGGGCACAGATGGTCCCTTTTACACTAATGGGCACAGATAGTCCCTTCCACATAAAAACGGGCACAGATGGTCACTTTTACACTAATGGGCACAGATAGTCCCTTCCACATAAAAACGGGCACAGATGGTAACTTTTACACTAATGGGCACAGATAGTCCCTTCCACTTAAAAACGAGCACAGATGGTCCCTTTTTCACTAATGGGCACAGATAGTCCCTTCCACATAAAAACGGGCACAGATGGTCCCTACACAGTAACGGGCACAGATCGTCCCTTCCACATAAAAATGGGCACAGATAGTCCCTTTACACTAATGGGCACAGATAGTCCCTTGCACATAAAAACGGGCACAGATGGTCCCTTTTACACTAATGTGCACAGATAGTCCCTTCCACATAAAAACGGGCACAGATGGTCCCTTGTACACTAATGGGCACAGATAGTCCCTTCCACATAAAAACGGGCACAGATGGTCCCTTTTACACTAATGGGCACAGATAGTCCCTTCCACATAAAAACGAGCACAGATGGTCCCTTTTTCACTAATGGGCACAGATAGTCCCTACACAGTAACGGGCACAGATGGTCCCTTCGACATAAAAATGGGCACAGATGGTCCCTTTTACACTAATTGGCACAGATGGTCCCTGCACAGTAACGGGCACAGATAGTACCTTCCACATAAAAACGGGCACAGATGGTCCCATTTACACTAATGGGCACAGATAGTCCCTTCCACATAAAAACGGGCACAGATGGTCCCTTTTACACTAATGGGCACAGATAGTCCCTTCCACAAAAAAACGGGCATAGATAGTGCCTTTTACACTAATGGGCACACATAGTCCCTTCCACATAAAAACGGGCACAGATGGTCCCTGTTACACTAATGGGCACAGATAGTCCCTTCCGCATAAAAACGGGCACAGATGGTCACTTTTACACTAATGGGCACAGATAGTCCCTTCCACATAAAAACGGTCACAGATGATCCCTTTTACACTAATGGGCACAGATAGTCCCTTCCACATAAAAACGAGCACAGATGGTCCCTTTTTCACTAATGGGCACAGATAGTCCCTTCCACATAAAAACCGGCACAGATGGTCCCTACACAGTAACGGGCACAGATGGTCCCTTCCACATTAAAACGGGCACAGATAGTCCCTTTACACTAATGGGCACAGATAGTCCCTTGCACATAAAAACGGGCACAGATGGTCCCTTTTACACTAATGTGCACAGATAGTCCCTTCCACATAAAAACGGGCACAGATGCTCCCTTTTACACTAATGGGCACAGATAGTCCCTTCCACATAAAAACGGGCACAGATGGTCACTTTTACACTAATGGGCACAGATAGTCCCTTCCACATAAAAACGGGCACAGATGGTCCCTTTCACACTAATGGGCACAGATAGTCCCCTCCACATAAAAACGGGCACAGATGGTCCCTTTTACACTAATGGGCACAGATAGTGCCTTCCACATAAAAACGGGCACAGATGGTCCCTACACAGTAACGGGCACAGATGGTCCCTTCCACATAAAAATTCGCACAGATGGTCCCCTTAACACTAATGGGCACAGATGTTCCCTCTACAGTAACGGGCACAGATAGTCGCTTCCATATAAAAATTTGCACAGATGGTCACTTTTACACTAATGGGCACACATAGTCCCTTCCACATAAAAACGGGCACAGATGGTCCCTTTTACACTAATGGGCTCAGATAGTCCCTTCCACATAAAAACGGGCACAGATGGTCACTTTTACACTAATGGGCACTGATAGTCCCTTCCACATAAAAACGGGCACAGATGGTCCCTTTTACACTAATGGGCACAGATAGTCCCTTCCACATAAAAACGAGCACAGATGGTCCCTTTTTCACTAATGGGCACAGATAGTCCCTTCCACATAAAAACGGGCACAGATGGTCCCTACACAGTAACGGGCACAGATGGTCCCTTCCAAATAAAAATGGACACAGATGTTCCCTTTTACACTAATGGGCACAGATAGTCCCACATAAAAACGGGCACAGATGGTCCCTTTTACACTAATGGGCACAGATAGTCCCTTCCACATAAAAACAGGCACAGATGGTCACTTTTACACTAATGGGCACAGATAGTCCCTTCCACATAAAAACGGGCACAGATGGTCCCTTTTACACTAATGGGCACAGATAGTCCCTTCCACATAAAAACGGGCACAGATGGTCCCTTTTACACTAATGGGCTCAGATAGTCCCTTCCACATAAAAACGGGCACAGATGGTCACTTTTACACTAATGGGCACTGATAGTCCCTTCCACATAAAAACGGGCACAGATGGTCCCTTTTACACTAATGGGCACAGATAGTCCCTTCCACATAAAAACGAGCACAGATGGTCCCTTTTTCACTAATGGGCACAGATAGTCCCTTCCACATAAAAACGGGCACAGATGGTCCCTACACAGTAACGGGCACAGATGGTCCCTTCCAAATAAAAATGGACACAGATGTTCCCTTTTACACTAATGGGCACAGATAGTCCCACATAAAAACGGGCACAGATGGTCCCTTTTACACTAATGGGCACAGATAGTCCCTTCCACATAAAAACAGGCACAGATGGTCACTTTTACACTAATGGGCACAGATAGTCCCTTCCACATAAAAACGGGCACAGATGGTCCCTTTTACACTAATGGGCACAGATAGTCCCTTCCACATAAAAACGGGCACAGATGGTCCCTTTTACACTAATGGGCACAGACAGTCCCTTCCACATAAAAACGGTCACAGATGGTCCCTACACAGTAACGGGCACAGATGGTCCCTTCCACATAAAAATGGGCACAGATGGTCCCTTTTACACTAATGGGCACAGATGGTCCTTACACAGTAACGAGCACAGAGAGTCCCTTCCACATAAAAACGGGCACAGATGGTCCCTTTTACACTAATGGGCACAGATAGTCCCTTCCACATAAAAACGGGCACAGATGGTCCCTACACAGTAACGGGCACAGATGGTCCCTGCCACATAAAAATGGGCACAGATGGTCCCTTTTACACTTATGGGCACAGATAGTCCCTTCCATATAAAAACGGGCACAGATGGTCCCTACACAGTAACGGGCACAGATGGTCCCTTCCACATAAAAATGGGCACAGATGGTCCCTTTTACACTAATGGGCACAGATGTTCCCTCTACAGTAACGGGCACAGATGGTCCCTTCCACATAAAAATTTGCACAGATGGTCACTTTTACACTTATGGGCACAGATAGTCCTTTCCACATAAAAACGGGTACAGATGGTCCCTTTCACGCTAATGGGCACAAATGGTCCCTACACAGTAACGGGCACAGATAGTCCCTTCCACATAAAAACGGGCACAGATGGTCCCTTTTACACTAATGGGCACAGATAGTCCCTTCCACATAAAAACGGGCACAGATGCTCCCTTTTACACTAATGGGCACAGATAGTCCCTTCCACATAAAAACGGGCATAGATGGTCCCTTTTACACTAATGGGCACACATAGTCCCTTCCACATAAAAACGGGCACAGATGGTCCCTTTTACACTAATGGGCACAGATAGTCCCTTCCACATAAAAACGGGCACAGATGGTCACTTTTACACTAATGGGCACAGATAGTCCCTTCCACATAAAAACGGGCACAGATGGTAACTTTTACACTAATGGGCACAGATAGTCCCTTCCACTTAAAAACGAGCACAGATGGTCCCTTTTTCACTAATGGGCACTGTAGAGGCTACAGAAACGTACGCCGTAGAGATAACTGGATCAAACGCGGCTCAAAACAGTAGTTTATTCGTGACTGACAAATCCACATTTTTTACACATAAATATCCACTGAATCACACTGAGAACCGGTGAAAACCTAAAAAATACACATTGAAATAATTCACAAACATACAGAGGCGAAATAAAACGAAATAAAGTAAAAAAGAAGCGAAAAAACTCACCAAAATATGACCACGGCGAATTACATTTGCAAACCTCGTGCGAACACACAAAAAAAACCACCGACACTCGAGGGGAGTGACGTCACAATAAGGACAAACCGGAAACGGAAACAACTTGTTGAGGATAAGCCTCAACATCCTGGGGGACCAGGCTGAGAAAACCTCATACAACAAATTAACCAATAAACTAATCACTAAACGTTCAATATTTGATCAATTGATCAATGTTCTTCTTTGAGTAACTTTAGCTCTTGTAACTTGATGGAGACACTTCATAGTCTACGCTACAGTTTATGTATTTCACTAAGGACTCTCTTCTAAAAGACAGAGCTTGGAAATTGGTCGGCATAAGGTTGAATTCTTGGTCTTTACTTGCGCAGCCCTCACGTAACCATCTCTTCCAGGTAGTATCTCAACTACGCGACCAAGCAGCCATTTTGATCTTGGTATGGTGTTGTCAACTATCAGGACCATATCGCCCTCCTTCAGATTTCTTCTAGGTTTCAGCCATTTCTGTCTAGCTTGGAGCAATGGCAGATATTCTCGAGTCCACCTTGACCAGAAACAACTTGTTAGGAATTGGGCGTGCCTCCACTGTTTACGAGAATACAGATCATCTGGACCAAACACTCCGGGTGGCACAGGGATGTTGTGTCGCTGAAGAAGAAGGTGATTTGGAGTTAGCGCATCTAGGTCAGAAGAATCATCACTACTTGGACAAAGCGGCCTACTGTTTAGAATCGATGTTACTTCTGCAAACACAGTTCGCAGTGTCTCATGGCCGATAAGGGCTTTAGGGTCGCCAATTACTGCCTTCATCGCTTTACGGATGCTCCGTATAAGCCTCTCCCATACACCGGACATGTGGCTAGCAGCAGGTGGTTGTAGTTTCCATTGGGGAATGGGACAGCTGTGCCATTCTACTTCTTTAAAGTGCATATCTTCTTTGATGGCTTTGTTGTCTAGCTCGCGGATGGAACGCTGTAACTCCTTGTCTGCACCACAAAAATTTGTGCCGTTATCCGACCATATTTCCTTTGGCCGACCACGGACAGCTATGAACCTGTGTAGGGCTTGTATAAAGGTATCTGTTTCCAAAGAGCTGACATCTTCGATGTGTACTGCACGGCTGTTGAAGCAAACGAATATGCAGCCGTAGATCTTGATTGTACTTCGAGCCCGCTTTACGTAGAAAGGACCAAAAAGGTCAACCCCGGTGTACGTAAATGGTGGCTGATATGGTACTAATCGTTCCTTTGGCAAGTCTGCCATCTTCTGCTGCATGACAGGACCCTCGCGTCTGCGACAAGTTACACACTGACGGACTAATTGACGTGCAAGTGATCGAGCACCTATTATCCAAAACTGTTGTCTCATCTCAGCAAGAACATGCTCTCTACCACCATGGCCAAGTATTCTGTGATAATGTAGCACCAGCAGACTTGAGACTGGATGCTCCTTTGGCAGTATGACGGGATGAGCAGCTTCATACGGTATTGGCGCCTTGTGAATCCTTCCTCCTACACGGATAACATCGTCCACCAGAATTGGGCTCAGTGGAGCTAACTTGCTGGTAGCTTTAATTGGTTGTCCTTTTTTAAGAGCGATCAGTTCTTCATTATAACACTGAGCTTGAACAGCTTCTGTGATGATTTTAAGTGACGACTGCATCTCAGACAGACTGATTGTGGTTGTTTTCTCGACATCTTGCTTTCGCATGCGATTGATAAATCGCATTACATACGACACAACCCTGAGAAGACGTGGCCAGGATGAATGTCGTCGCAGTAAGACTTCGATTTGTGACTCATCAGCTGACGTGGCATTACAGACCTTTAGCACTTCCGGTAGCTCATCATCAGGTACGTGGTCAACCTTCCAAGATGGCCAATGTTCCTCAGGCATCCAGAGAAACGGCGGCCCAGTCAACCAGCGGGATTCAGAAGAAAAGGATGTAGCCTCCATACCCCGAGACCCTTCATCGGCAGGGTTGAGTTTACCAGGTACAAAATGCCACTGATCAGCAGAAGACGACTTATGTATCTCAGTGAGTCGATTTGAGACAAACGTGTTGAAGCGGCGCGTCTTGTTACTGATATATTGCAAGACCGTCATCGAGTCGGACCAAAAGTAGACTTCCTTTATGGGTTCTTCCAGCTCACAGAGAATTGCATTGCTCAGCCGGGTGGCTTGCACAGCTGCCTGCAGTTCCAAACGAGGAATCGAGAGCTCTTTCATTGGAGAATTACGGGCCTTTCCCATGACGAATACACAATGGATCTTTCCATCTTGATCAATCATTCTGAGGTATGACACTGCAGCGTAACCACGTCTCGACGCGTCAGCAAAGTTATGAAGTTGCATGGTTGTGACTTTCCCCAGTTGGGAACGCTTGTAGCATCTTGGAATGTTGATAGTGACGATGTGTGGAAGGGACTTTACCCATTTGCGCCATGAGGAGAAGTACGGTTCCGGGATTTGCTGGTCCCAAGAGAAGCCTTCTCTCCACAAGTCTTGTAGCATGATCTTTACTGGAAGCACGAATGGCGCCAAGAACCCCAGTGGATCAAACAACGAACTCACTACACTTAGCACTCCTCTCTTCGTGTTTGGCTTCTCAGCAGGAATGACTTTGAACTGAAACACATCCGACTCCGCGTCCCACCAAATACCCAGGGTACGATCGATGGGAAGTTCATCCAGGTCAAGGTTTAAGCTCGGCTTTGCTCGTTCTTGAGAGGGCAGGACCGCAAGGATTTCCCTTCGGTTACTTGTGAACTTCGTTAGGCGGAAGCCTCCTTCCTTCAGCAGACTTACAAGACCAGTGGCTACGTCGACAGCCTCTTCAGTTGACGCGGTGGATTTTAATACATCGTCAACGTAAAAGTTTCGATGCACAGTCTCAATCACTTCGGGGCTGTATCTCTGTCTACCAGCTTCGGGGGTGACTTTCAGGGCTTGATTTGCACAGCATGGCGATGACTTCGCCCCAAAAGGATGCACGAGCATCTTGTACTCATCAGGGGGTTGATCAACGCCTTCCGACCACCATAGAAACCTCAGCGCGTCTGTATCAGCTGGTGTTACCCTTACTTGATTAAACATGGCTTCAATGTCGGCGGTAAATGCAGCTGGGTGTTGACGAAAGCGCATCAGTACTCCACAGATGTCGTTGGTCAGACTTGGCCCTTGAAGGAGACAATCATTGAGGGATGTTCCTGCAAACCTTGCAGCTGCGTCGAAGACTACCCTTACTCTGCCCGGCTTGTTGGGGTTTAGCACTGGATGGTGCGGGAGGTACCACGTGATGTTGCTCTTGGTAGTCGTTTCTTCAGGAGACAGTTTCCTTGCGTACCCCTTTGTTTCGTAATCATCGATCACAGCTTTGTACTTAGCTTCTAGGGTAGGATCTCGTTGAAAACGTTTCTTCAGATGCTGAAGTCGTGCCTCTGCCATGACTCGATTATCAGGTAGAGATGGCTGTTCTTCTTTCCATAAGAGCCCCATCTGATAGTGACCTTCTTTCTTCTTGATGGTGTCGTTGATGATCTTCATGGCTTGTTGATCTTCTACAGAAAAGGTCTTGGTTTTGACATTATTATCGGTGCCATAAGACTCAATCCGCCAGAACTCTTGCAATTGGTGGCTTAGTGTTGTGTCTTCACTAGTGACAAAGTTCGAACTTGAGTACTCCTTTTCAGACCCAGCACCATTGGCACCGCCGAGGATACTCCAACCAAGACAACACTTTATGGCAATTGGTTCGTTGGGTTTTCCTTTCCTTACTTCGATGGGAACAAATGCTTGACTGACGTTAGTCCCGAGTAGTATTGATACTTTCTTTAGCTCGACATCAGGAAAAGGCACTTCCTTCAGATGTGGCCACTGAGCGATACGATTTGTTATCTTTCTCTGCTTAATAGGTATGGAAAGTTCTTTCACTGCCCAGGCTGTTTCAACGTTAACAACACTGTTATCTTCCTCGTCGAGACACGCTAGTTTAAAGCTAACCTTTATTGCTTGATTATTAACATCGCTGTTGCTTACGGTGTTGAGAATCAGATTGCCGGGAGTTCCTTTGAGATTCATCTTCTTTACCAACGACGGGTCTATTAAAGTGACGTCCGAACCAGAGTCTATCAAGCAGTAAGTTGTGATGACATCAGATTCATCATTAACAATTTTTACAGGCAGCACTTGCAGCATAATGTCTTGATCATCGACAGCAACTGTAAGGTTAGTTCCCGTTGTACTGGTGTGCGACGGTGCGGAGGTGTTGACACTGTTGTTTACTGCTTGCTTAGTTTCAGGTTGGCTTGTCTCTCGCCGTTTTGAATCGTTAGATTCAGGAAAGTGCAGCATGGAATGATGTGCTTTGCCGCAACCGGGCACTTGGCACCTTACAGAACACTTACAGTTCTTGTAGTTATGTTCAGTGGAACTTAGACAGTTAAAGCATATCTTGTTGGCTTTGACGAATTCATTTCTTTCCTTGGGAGTTTTTGACTTGAACGACTCGCAACGATAGAGGCGGTGAGGGTTGTTACACATAAAGCATCGTTCCTCCTTCTTGGTGGTGGCTAGCGTGGTTACTTTAACGCTCGTTGATCTCTCTCTAGAAGTCGTGGCCTGTCTTGCGATCGGGTTTGTGCTGGCGCTCTTAGACACTGCTTCATTCCTTGATAAGAAGGGGTGGTTCATCACATCCGCACGATCCTTCAGAAAGTCAACGACATCCTTGAAGCTCGGCATCTCCTTGTACTTCCGTTTCTTGTTTGTGGTCCCAATGAATTTTGTCTGCGCCCACTTGGGAAGGCGTGAAACGATACGTTCTAAATTTTCAGTGTTCATCTCATTTAGGTAACCCATAGATTCAAGGATGTCGTAAACTACTTGTGCATCGTCTGCCAGCTGTTGCAAAGCTTGTTTGTCGTTGTTCTGTATCACAGGACCCTTTGTAAGAGTCTCAACACATGCGCGAACAATTTGTGACGGACGGCCGAAACGTTCTTCAAGTGTTTTTAATGCATTTCTCAGTCCTCCTGGTAGAGCTTCGTACCGCTGCACAGCCTTCAGAGCTGGCCCTTCAAGAAATTGCAGTAAGAGCGTCATTTTTACTGCTTCATCTAAAGCACGTGATTCCACCATTTGCCGGAAACGATGACGGAATGTAGGATATCGCTCAGGGGAACCGTCGAACCTTTGTACTTCAACCTTCGGCAGGTCTTGAATCAAACTCATATTAGTTATCGCTGAGGCAATGTTCGCAAAAAGGCTCTCCTCTTTGCTCGACGGGGCGTGGTCAGTTGCATCCGGTGTTTGGTCTGCGGCCATTTTATACATAGGAGTATCATTCATCATTGCCCCCCCATGATAATTGGGAGGCAACTGTCCTGACAGATTCCTCGACGGTGTAATATGTGTGACCGGAGGTGTGGTTACCGGAATCGGCGATGATGCGTATGGCGCATTAATATGTTGGTAAGAACCGGGAAAGTTGCTTGTAGTAAACTTGGGTGGAGAAAAGGCACTTGAAACTAGAGTGGTCTGCGGTGGTTGCACGTTACAACTAAATGGCTGACTTTGCTGGAACAAAGGCTGTCTGACTGTGGTCGTGGAGGAACACAGGAAACCGTAAGGTGGTGCTAAATTAGATGTCTGGTGAGTCGATGAACTTGGAAAAGTAGACACGGGTGGTGTTAAGCCATTGACTATAACATCAGCCGATGCGCTTGGAGAAGTAGTCATGGGTAGCGTGAAAGAGACATTTGTACTATTCGAGGCACTTGGATTGGCAGATACAGTTGATCTTGATAGAGTATTTAAACTGTTCGAGGTAGATTGGAAAGCAGACACAGGTGGCGTTAATGGAACATTTGAGCCATTCACGGTACTTTGAAAAATAGACACGGGTGGGGTTAATGGAATGGTTTGACATGATGAAGTCAGTGGGACTTCTTTATTTGGTTGCACACGATGCGTCGGGGACGCACAGTCACGTTGTTCCCTCACATGGGAAAACACTTGGGGTTCATTCACATTGTTATTATTTCTCATTTTCTTATTTACCTCGATTTCACTCTCCAATCTTGTTAACTCCAGTTCAAGTTCCCTTTTCTTTATTTCCATTTCTAGGGTTTTCATTTCAATCAGAATAGCACTCTCAGCAGCTTTGATTGACTGATTTCTCGATTCGGCGATGGCGTGTAACGAAGCATGACATTGTTGGCATTCTTCACATATTTTCTGTAGTTTATCACCATAATATAATTTTCTTGATCTTTGCATCAAATATTGTGACTTAACCTCGTTATATTTCTCACAGTTCTCGTCTAGTAAAGCAAAATATTGTCCACAGCAGTGTTCGTATTGGCTCCAAGCATTTTGTAGGCGAGAATTTAGATAATTAGCATCGTCATAATTAACATTGGTCGCTAACCTTTCGACTTCATTGCACACTCTTGAAAGCACAGATAAATAACCTCTTCGACTTTGATCTAATCCATAAACTCTTGCAATAAGCGGACCTTCAGCTTCCATTGCACTAACAGGTCGCTTTTGGTTTTCACAAATGTAGAGGCTACAGAAACGTACGCCGTAGAGATAACTGGATCAAACGCGGCTCAAAACAGTAGTTTATTCGTGACTGACAAATCCACATTTTTTACACATAAATATCCACTGAATCACACTGAGAACCGGTGAAAACCTAAAAAATACACATTGAAATAATTCACAAACATACAGAGGCGAAATAAAACGAAATAAAGTAAAAAAGAAGCGAAAAAACTCACCAAAATATGACCACGGCGAATTACATTTGCAAACCTCGTGCGAACACACAAAAAAAACCACCGACACTCGAGGGGAGTGACGTCACAATAAGGACAAACCGGAAACGGAAACAACTTGTTGAGGATAAGCCTCAACAGGCACAGATAGTCCCTTCCACATAAAAACGGGCACAGATGGTCCCTACACAGTAACGGGCACAGATCGTCCCTTCCACATAAAAATGGGCACAGATAGTCCCTTTACACTAATGGGCACAGATAGTCCCTTGCACATAAAAACGGGCACAGATGGTCCCTTTTACACTAATGTGCACAGATAGTCCCTTCCACATAAAAACGGGCACAGATGGTCCCTTGTACACTAATGGGCACAGATAGTCCCTTCCACATAAAAACGGGCACAGATGGTCCCTTTTACACTAATGGGCACAGATAGTCCCTTCCACATAAAAACGAGCACAGATGGTCCCTTTTTCACTAATGGGCACAGATAGTCCCTTCCACATAAACACGGGCACAGATGGTCCCTACACAGTAACGGGCACAGATAGTCCCTTCCACATAAAAATTTGGACAGATGGTCACTTTTACACTAATGGGCACAGATAGTCCTTTCCACATAAAAACGGGCACAGATGGTCCCTTTCACGCTAATGGGCACAGATGGTCCCTACACAGTAACAGGCACAGATAGTCCCTTCCACATAAAAACGGGCACAGATGGTCCCTTTTACACTAATGGGCACAGATAGTCCCTTCCACATAAAAACGGGCACAGATGGTCCCTTTTACACTAATGGGCACAGATAGTCCCTTCCACATAAAAACGGGCATAGATGGTCCCTTTTACACTAATGGGCACACATAGTCCCTTCCACATAAAAACGGGCACAGATGGTCCCTTTTACACTAATGGGCACAGATAGTCCCTTCCACATAAAAACGGGCACAGATGGTCACTTTTACACTAATGGGCACAGATAGTCCCTTCCACATAAAAACGGGCACAGATGATCCCTTTTACACTAATGGGCACAGATAGTCCCTTCCACATAAAAACGAGCACAGATGGTCCCTTTTTCACTAATGGGCACAGATAGTCCCTTCCACATAAAAACCGGCACAGATGGTCCCTACACAGCAACGGGCACAGATGGTCCCTTCCACATTAAAACGGGCACAGATAGTCCCTTTACACTAATGGGCACAGATAGTCCCTTGCACATAAAAACAGGCACAGATGGTCCCTTTTGCACTAATGTGCACAGATAGTCCCTTCCACATAAAAATGGGCACAGATGGTCCCTTGTACACTAATGGGCACAGATAGTCCCTTCCACATAAAAACGGGCACAGATGGTCACTTTTACACTAATGGGCACAGATAGTCCTTTCCACATAAAAACGGGCACAGATGGTCCCTTTTACACTAATGGGCACAGATAGTCCCCTCCACATAAAAACGGGCACAGATGGTCCCTTTTACACTAATGGGCACAGATAGTCCCTTCCACATAAAAACGGGAACAGATGATCCCTACACAGTAACGGGCACAGATGGTCCCTTCCACATAAAAATGGGCACAGATGGTCCCTTTTACACTAATGGGCACAGATGGTCCCTACACAGTAACGAGCACAGATAGTCCCTTCCACATAAAAACGGGCACAGATGGTCCCTTTTACACTAATGGGCACAGATAGTCTTTTCCACATAAACAGGGGCACAGATGGTCACTACGCAGTAACGGGCACAGATGGTCCCTTCCACATAAAAATGGGCACAGATGGTCCCTTTTACACTTATGAGCACAGATAGTCCCTTCCATATAAAAACGGGCACAGATGGTCCCTACACAGTAACGGGCACAGATGGTCCCTTCCACAAAAAAATGGGCACAGATGGTCCCATTAACACTAATGGGCACAGATGTTCCCTCTACAGTAACGGGCACAGATAGTCGCTTCCATATAAAAATTTGCACAGATGGTCACTTTTACACTAATGGGCACAGATAGTCCCTTCCACATAAAAATTTGCACAGATGGTCCCTTTTAAGCTAACGGGCACAGATGGTCCCTACACAGTAACGGGCACAGATGGTCCCTTCGACATAAAAATGGGCAGAGATGGTCCCATTAACACTAATGGGCACAGATGTTCCCTCTACAGTAACGGGCACAGATAGTCGCTTCCATATAAAAATTTGCACAGATGGTCACTTTTACACTAATGGGCACAGATAGTCCCTTCCACATAAAAATTTGCACAGATGGTCCCTTTTAAGCTAACGGGCACAGATGGTCCCTACACAGTAACGGGCACAGATGGTCCCTTCGACATAAAAATGGGCACAGATGGTCCCTTTTACACTAATGGGCACAGTTGGTCCCTGCACAGTAACGGGCACAGATAGTCCCTTCCACATAAAAACGGGCACAGATGGTCCCTTTTACACTAATGGGCACACATAGTCCCTTCCACATAAAAACGGGCACAGATGGTCCCTTTTACACTAATGGGCACAGATAGTACCTTCCACATAAAAACGGGCATAGATGGTCCCTTTTACACTAATGGGCACACATTGTCCCTTCCACATAAAAACGGGCACAGATGGTCCATTTTACACTAATGGGCACAGATAGTCCCTTCCGCATAAAAACGGGCACAGATGGTCACTTTTACACTAATGGGCACAGATAGTCCCTTCCACATAAAAACGGTCACAGATGATCCCTTTTACACTAATGGGCACAGATGGTCCCTTCCACATAAAAACGAGCACACATGGTCCCTTTTTCACTAATGGGCACAGATAGTCCCTTCCACATAAAAACCGGCACAGATGGTCCCTACACAGTAACGGGCACAGATGGTCCCTTCCACATTAAAACGGGCACAGATAGTCCCTTTACACTAATGGGCACAGATAGTCCCTTGCACATAAAAACGGGCACAGATGGTCCCTTTTACACTAATGTGCACAGATAGTCCCTTCCACATAAAAACGGGCACAGATGGTCCCTTGTACACTAATGGGCACAGATAGTCCCTTCCACATAAAAACGGGCACAGATGGTCACTTTTACACTAATGGGCACAGATAGTCCCTTCCACATAAAAACGGGCACAGATGGTCCCTTTCACACTAATGGGCACAGATAGTCCCCTCCACATAAAAACGGGCACAGATGGTCCCTTTTACACTAATGGGCACAGATAGTCCCTTCCATATAAAAACGGGCACAGATGGTCGCTACACAGTAACGGGCACAGATGGTCCCTTCCACATAAAAATGGGCACAGATGGTCCCCTTAACACTAATGGGCACAGATGTTCCCTCTACAGTAACGGGCACAGATAGTCGCTTCCATATAAAAATTTGCACAGATGGTCACTTTTACACTAATGTGCACAGATAGTCCCTTCCACATAAAAATTTGCACAGATGGTCCCTTTTAAGCTAACGGGCACAGATGGTCCCTACACAGTAACGGACACAGATGGTCCCTTCGACATAAAAATGGGCACAGATGGTCCCTTTTACACTAATGGGCACAGATGGTCCCTGCACAGTAACGGGCACAGATAGTCCCTTCCACATAAAAACGGGCACAGATGGTCCCTTTTACACTAATGGGCACAGATAGTCCCTTCCACACAAAAACGGGCACAGATGGTCCCTTTTACACTAATGGGCACAGATAGTCCCTTCCACATAAAAACGGGCATAGATGGTCCCTTTTACACTAATGGGCACACATAGTCCCTTCCACATAAAAACGGGCACAGATGGTCCCTTTTACACTAATGGGCACAGATAGTCCCTTCCACATAAAAACGGGCACAGATGGTCACTTTTACACTAATGGGCACTGATAGTCCCTTCCACATAAAAACGGGCACAGATGGTCCCTTTTACACTAATGGGCACAGATAGTCCCTTCCACATAAAAACGAGCACAGATGGTCCCTTTTTCACTAATGGGCACAGATAGTCCCTTCCACATAAAAACGGGCACAGATGGTCCCTACACAGTAACGGGCACAGATGGTCCCTTCCAAATAAAAATGGACACAGATGGTCCTTTTTACACTAATGGGCACAGATAGTCCCACATAAAAACGGGCACAGATGGTCCCTTTTAAACTAATGGGCACAGATAGTCCCTTCCACATAAAAACAGGCACAGATGGTCACTTTTACACTAATGGGCACAGATAGTCCCTTCCACATAAAAACGGGCACAGATGGTCCCTTTTACACTAATGGGCACAGATAGTCCCTTCCACATAAAAATTTGCACAGATGGTCACTTTTACACTAATGGGCACAGATAGTCCTTTCCACATAAAAACGGGCACAGATGGTCCCTTTTACACTAATGGGCACAGATAGTCCCTTCCACATAAAAACATTCACAGATGGTCACTTTTACACTAATGGGCACTGTAGTCCACGATGACCACAGTTGAGCTGATTTACAAGTCAACAAACACCATTCGAACGCAGCCGATGATTTATTACGATATGAACTGGTTCGAACTGCAATACAGATATGATATACTAATTTAAATACAGAACGAAATCGATTACAAATCATAATCACGATGAAACTAAATTACTATGGAACAAATATAGAATTTCAAATTGAATAGAGCGATCTTGAATACATTACATTTCTAGCTAAATCAAATGTGCTCGTCCTAAAGCAACAATTACAACATCATGCAACGAATCACTTAGTAAACAAGTTAAAGATCACTTACTTTGGTGTACGTAGATAGATTGGCAAACGAGTAGACAAGTTGTAGAATATATATATACAGATAGATTTAGACGCGTATAGCCAGGCGTATAGCAATCACTTTTTAAAACACATGTCTTATACAAACATAAAGATCAAATTTCTAGGATGATTGACTATTCTTGATTAATAATTGATAGATAAGATAAGCGGAGCTAACATTCCGGCCCCTTAAAGGCGTTGGCGGCTTTACATTAATCATATAATAAATGGAGTAAATAACGAACAGTAACAAAGGAAATAATAGACTAAATGATTATGCTAATATTAAACTAACGATACTTGAACACCTTATATGATGTCAAGATTGTTCATAATGTCAAGTTCATAGTTCATACGTCACCACTTGATTCTTCAAGGGACGCTTCTTCTAGCAGGACAATCTTACTGATTGGACGTAGTAGTGTAGAGGTCCTTGTCTGGATCTTTGCGGATCTTACTAGGCCATCGCCGCTGTTCTGGTATACTTCTACCACTCGTCCAAGTGGCCAAGAAGAACGTTGTGAGCTATCGTCAACGATAAGCACCACATCGTTGGGTTGAAGATTACGCCGCTGTTCTGTCCATTTCTGTCGGGCTTGCAGGCTCGGGAGATACTCCTTCACCCATCTCTTCCAAAACATGTCGGCTAGGTATTGTACCTGTCGCCATCTTTTACGGCTATAGCAGTCTTCTCTTGCGAAAAGACCAGGCGGACCAGATTGACCAGAACGCAACAGAAGCAGATGATTAGGGGTTAGAGCTTCCAAATCACGAGGGTCATCAGAGACTTTCGTCAGAGGGCGACTGTTCATAATCATCTCTACTTCGCACATCAGTGTAGACAGAGTTTCATCGCAGATGGTCTGTTCCTTTAGAAGGCCTTGGAGGATTTTCCTAGCTGATCTGATACATCGCTCCCACACACCTCCATGGTGGGAACCTGAGGGTGGATTGAATGTCCACTTGACATTCCTTTCGAGTAACGCCTGGTGAATGACTTGTTGATTCATCGCTTCAATTGCCTCGCGGAGTTCTCTTTGTCCACCAACGAAGTTCGTGCCATTGTCTGAACGAATTTCTTTCGGTGGTCCCCGTCTTGCGATGAATCGCCTCAAGGTGTTAATGAAAGAGTCTGTATCGAGACTGTGGGCAACTTCAATATGCACCGCTCTTACAGTGAGGCAGGTAAACATCACGCCGTACCTCTTAACTGTCGCTCTTCCCCGTTTGACGGAAAACGGGCCAAAGAAATCAATTCCAACTGATGTAAATGGGGGATTTGCAGGTGTTACACGATCCCTTGGAAGGTCGGCCATCTTCTAGTGTTCAACTTTGCCATGGTTTTTTCTGCAGAGGAAGCAGGTGCCAATTGCACGGCGCACTGTAGCTCGGCCTTTCACTATCCAAAATCTCTGTCTTAACTGTGACAACACATGCTCTGTACCGGAGTGGCCGCTTTTGACATGATGGTGTTTAACCAACAGCTCGGTTACGTGCTCCTTGCTCGGCAGAATAATCTGGTGTTTGCTCTCCTCTGTGATTGGAGCATTCTTCAGGCGTCCTCCTACGCATAACAAATCGTCGTTCAACTGAGGGCTTAGGTTGGAGATGGAGCTGGACTTTAGTACTTTAGGGCTATTTGAGGATAGCGTGTCGATTTCGTCAGAGAAAACTGACTTCTGAGCGTGTTTAATAATTTCCTTTTCTGCAGCGTTTACCTCGTCGACAGTTAGGGGGGTTACTTCTCTTGAAATAGATGCTCGTGTTTGACGCTTGCTACATGCATTCCGAAGGTTCTTCTTGAGACGTAACATCCATGCCACGAACTTCTTCAAACGTAACCAGGAAGAGAACCTCTCGAAAATCTTGGTAATGGAGTCGTTCCGGACTTCTACTAGTGTTGTACACGCAACTGTTTCTCTCTTCACCTCTGGGTCGTTGTCTGGGATCTTAATCTCGTCGTTAGGTAGTTTTGGCCATGTTGTTTCCGACTGCCATAGGAATTGTGGTCCGTTAATCCAGCGTAGATGGTCGAATGAGTCAGACACCGGTAGACCTCTAGAAGCTTCGTCAGCAGGATTTGAAGTGGTGTTGACGTGTTTCCATTGTGACGATGATGTGGCATCGTGTATCGCGGCAATTCGGTTGGCTACAAACGTGTGAAAACGTTTGTTTTCGTTTTGCACATAACCCAAGACACAGGTGCTGTCAGTCCAGAAGAGAGATTCTTCATCCGGTGGCATGCTGATCTCCTGTTTAGCCATTCGATCTAGTTTGGTGGACAACACGGCGGCGGAGAGTTCCATTCTTGGGACTGTCATGGGTTTCAGTGGTGCTAGTCTCGACTTTCCGAAGACGAACGAGCAGTGAACTCGATCATTCTGATTGACCAGTCTAAGGTAAGTCACGGCACCATAGCCCTGCTGCGAGGCATCAGAGAAATGGTGTAGCTGGCTGTGTGCAACTTCTCCGAACCCGTCCGGTTTGAAACACCGGCGGATGTTCAACCCTTCTAGCTTTGGAAGATCCTGCAGCCAACTCTTCCAACGTTGCAAGTCGGGGTCTGTCAAAGGGTCGTCCCATCCTAATCGTTGACGGCAGAGATCTTGAAGTAGTATTTTTGGCGGTAGCGTGAACGGCGCAACGAAGCCCAAGGGGTCGTAGATCGAGCTGACTATGGAGAGTATTCCACGTCTAGTAGCAGGTCTTTCTCTTATGGCTATGGCAAATCCAAAGTTGTCAGAAGAGACATTCCACTGAATGCCTAAGGCTCTCTCGATGCAGTTGGTGTCAAAATCCAGACTCTTTATCGATGGTGTTCTCTCTTGTTCAGGGATTGAGGACAAAACTGACGGTGAATTTGACGTCCACTTTGTCAGACGGAAACCTCCCTTTGCCAATAGCTCGCGTAGCTCTTTAGCAAGCTGGATCGCCACCTTCTCGGTCGCCACCGACTTCAAGCAATCATCGACGTAAAAGTTTTTCTTTACGGTCTCGACAGCTAGCCGGCTAAACTCTCCTGAGTTGTCTTCAGCAGCTTTGTGCAGAGCAAAGTTTGCACAGCTAGGAGATGAGGCTCCTCCAAACAAGTGAACATTCATCTGAAATTCTTCAACATCCGCGTCGAGGTTACCGTCCTTGAACCACAGGAATCGAAGAGCGTCGCGGTCTTCTTCCGTCACGTAAACTTGATAAAACATCGCCTCTATATCGGCCATGAGAGCTACTGGTTCCTCGCGAAACCTCGTAATCACGCCGATCAAAGAGTTAGTCAAGTCCGGCCCCTGTAAGAGCTCGCTATTTAAGGAGTTGCCTTTGAATTTCGCTGAACAATCGTATACGACGCGTACTTTATCTGGCTTCTTGGGATGAAACACCGGATGATGTGGCAGGTACCAGACTATTCTTCCAGTGTGCCCGTCATCTGCGACTTTTCGTGCGTGGCCGTTCTTGAGAAGTTTGTCGATAAACTCTTGGTACATCTGATGGAGCCTTGGGTCCCTTGCGAGACGTTTCTTTAGTAGTGAAAGGCGATGAAGAGCTAAGCATCTGTTATTCTCGAGGTTAGGTGGTTCGCGTTTCCATGGTAATGATAGTTCGTAGTGGCCATCCTTAAGCTTTACTGTACGCTCCATCGTCTTTAGCGCACGTTTATCTTCCTTCGACATCGTTTTCTTCTCATCGTATAGCGCATCTTGGAATTCCATGTCACAAAATTGCTTGAATTGGGTTTCAAGAGCAATATCGGCTTGAACAAAGTTAGACGCGCGACAGATGTCGGATTCTCTTGTCAATGGACCAACAACCGCCCATCCGAGAGTGGTTTTCATTGCGTAAGGCTCTCCTGCTATTCCTCCTCTCACCTCTTCTGGCTGTAATGCTCGAGGTACGTCGCTGCCGATTAGTAGGTCGACTTCAGCATCGATACTTGGTATGACGAGACCTTCTAGGTGCGACCATTCGCCGATATCGATTTGACGAGCTTTACTTTCGGTCGACACAGGAAGATTTGCAATGGAAAATACGGCAGGCAACTCCACGCGACCAGTGCCGTCCAGGGCTGAGACTTCGAGGTCGATAACTGTAGTATCTGTTTTGCTGTTGGCCTTTTCTAGGGTCGTAATAGACAGAGTTGTTTCTTTACCATGAGCGTTTAGCTTGTCCTTGAGATTGTTCGTGCAAAACGTTGTGTTTGAGCCTCCGTCAAGGAAGGCATACGTTTGTATTACTCTATCAGAGCCTTTAGCATTTACACAGACGGCAACTATAGGCAAAGCCGTCACTTTACGCACACACGAGGACTGTTGACTCTTGACGTAGCCGTTGCGTGCGCGTACGCTGCTCTCGTCGGATGATTGGTTGGTGTTG
Source organism: Diadumene lineata (assembly GCA_918843875.1). Classification (NCBI taxonomy): domain Eukaryota; kingdom Metazoa; phylum Cnidaria; class Anthozoa; order Actiniaria; family Diadumenidae; genus Diadumene; species Diadumene lineata. The sequence continues at coordinate 2,076,012 of CAKKNV010000002.1, read as the reverse complement.
TCGTTCGAAGTGTTGCTGTCGTGCCGCGAGCCGGTCTTATTCGACTTTGGGTGGAGAAAGGTTGAGTGTTTTTGCGCGCAACCGTCTACCTTGCAGAAGCTCGCTCTTGGGCAAGAACTAGCTACATGGCCATTGGTGAGGCAGTTATCGCACAGTCCCTTGCTGCGGACTAGCTTATGTCTTTCCTCGAGACTCATTCCTCGGAATTCAGAGCATTGCGAGAGCCAGTGCTTACTGCTACAGGACGGACATTCCAGGACTCTGTGCGGTGTTGGAGTGGATTTATCGCTGTTTCTTTCTGGCTGCGACGCTTCGGAACTAACTCGAGTTCCGAATGTCATAACGCTCCGACGAGGATTTCGTTCCTCTTTAGGTTTTGATCCGGTGGTACTCGAGTTCCTATCGCTCGTCAGATCGCCAAAGATAGGATGGGCAGCGATTCTTGCCCGATCCTCGACAAAGGCTGCCAGGTCGTCAACGGTGATTTCTCTTTGTTGTTTCTCCGTTATCTTGTCTGCGATATCGCGCCACTTGAGCCGTAGTCCATAAGGTAGTTTATCCACGATGCGCTTCAGCGTCTCGGGGTTCTCTATTTTACTAGAAAATCCGATTTCTTTTAGCGTATTCCGGCAGCTCGTAAGTAGTGTCGAGAATTTCTGGAGTGCTTCACCAGACTCCGACTTTATGGGACTACTCTCTGTTAGCTTATTGATGAGGGACGCTGCTATTTTATAACTTTGACCATATCTCTGTTTCAGGAGTCTTCGAGCTTCCTGATACCCTTCTTTAGGAGGCATGGAGAGACAGCTACGCATGAGCTCTTGTACATCTCCAGACGTATATTGTACAAGGTAATACAATCTACTACTATCGCTGTCCGTTTTAAGTTCAATGAGATTTTCAAAGGATCGAATGAAGTTGCAGTAGTTTGCCGGACTTCCGTCGAAGGTCGGTACTTGGGGCTGTGGTAGCATCAAGGCAAGAGTGTGTCTCTGCTGTTGCGCTAGGAGGGTTTCGATATGCTGCGTTTGCATATTTTGAGCCGAGATTACGCTTAATAGCGCGTCATCGCTTTCGGTTTTGACTTTAGCCGTCGTCTTCGCTTCTTCACTGATAGATGGTTTCGGGGGGCTTGATTGACTTGGTTGAATTTGCACCTTCGTAGGATGTTCGGTGATTGATAGAGGTTTCTTCTGTTCTTCAGTTCTCTCGTCGCTGTCGTCATCACTGTCTTCGGGCTGATCTTCAGAATCGTCGCTGCTTTCATCGCTATTATAGGCCTTGGCTTCAGCACTAGCCTTTGCAAGCTCGGTTTCCAACTCTAACTGCTCCATTTTTTGCCTTAAATGGAATTCTTCTTCCTGTAGCCTTTGGCGCTTTTTTAGGAGCGCTGCTTCTGCCTTTAGAGCAGCCTTCTTAGCTAAAACGCTTTTCCTCGATGATGATCTTGAGCTTGAACGCGAACTATAAACACTCGACGAGCCTTCGCTTAATGTGCTTGATTTCTGCAATGTCGATGCTGTAGCAATAGAGATTATTCTTTGTTTCAGATCGCAAACTCTAGTACTTTCGGCCGCAAAGTATTCTTGAGATTCATCGATGTCGCATTCGTCGGTTAGGTTTGCATGGTAAGCTTCGTGTGCGGCTCGAAAATTATCGAAGGCAGTGTCTAATTCGGGAATTCTTTCCTTTACTGTGTCGAGGTTGTCAACGTTGAGTAGAAGTTCCTTTATTTCATTTTGCTTTTTAGTAATAACGCCTTTCGCGGCGCTTCTGGCTCGTTTCAGCTGCAATACGTCTTCCATGTTAAATTTCGGGCTTCCTTTGTCACATTCCGATCATTGTTTCTTCACGCGCTGAATTGAAGTGGTCACGTTCTTACACAAACATTCCGATCATTCCATTGGAGATACGATGAATATTCAGTATAGGAATTTCGTCAGAAATAACGCACAAATTCGAACTTAATGTAGTCCACGATGACCACAGTTGAGCTGATTTACAAGTCAACAAACACCATTCGAACGCAGCCGATGATTTATTACGATATGAACTGGTTCGAACTGCAATACAGATATGATATACTAATTTAAATACAGAACGAAATCGATTACAAATCATAATCACGATGAAACTAAATTACTATGGAACAAATATAGAATTACAAATTGAATAGAGCGATCTTGAATACATTACATTTCTAGCTAAATCAAATGTGCTCGTCCTAAAGCTACAATTACAACATCATGCAACGAATCACTTAGTAAACAAGTTAAAGATCACTTACTTTGGTGTACGTAGATAGATTGGCAAACGAGTAGACAAGTTGTAGAATATATATATACAGATAGATTTAGACGCGTATAGCCAGGCGTATAGCAATCACTTTTTAAAACACATGTCTTATACAAACATAAAGATCAAATTTCTAGGATGATTGACTATTCTTGATTAATAATTGATAGATAAGATAAGCGGAGCTAACAGGCACAGATAGTCCCTTCCACATAAAAACAGGCACAGATGGTCACTTTTACACTAATGGGCACAGATAGTCCCTTCCGCATAAAAACGGGCACAGATGGTCCCTTTTACACTAATGGGCACAGATAGTCCCTTCCACATAAAAACGGGCATAGATGGTCCCTTTTACACTAATGGGCACACATAGTCCCTTCCACATAAAAACGGGCACAGATGGTCCCTTTTACACTAATGGGCACAGATAGTCCCTTCCACATAAAAACGGGCACAGATGGTCACTTTTACACTAATGGGCACAGATAGTCCCTTCCACATAAAAACGGGCACAGATGATCCCCCTTACACTAATGGGCACAGATAGTCCCTTCCACATAAAAACGAGCACAGATGGTCCCTTTTTCACTAATGGGCACAGATAGTCCCTTCCACATAAAAACGGGCACAGATGGTCCCTACACAGTAACGGGCACAGATGGTCCCTTCCACATAAAAATGGGCACAGATAGTCCCTTTACACTAATGGGCACAGATAGTCCCTTGCACATAAAAACGGGCACAGATGGTCCCTTTTACACTAATGTGCACAGATAGTCCCTTCCACATAAAAACGGGCACAGATGGTCCCTTGTACACTAATGGGCACAGATAGTCCCTTCCACATAAAAACGGGCACAGATGGTCACTTTTACACTAATGGGCACAGATAGTCCCTTCCACATAAAAACGGGCACAGATGGTCCCTTTTACACTAATGGGCACAGATAGTCCCCTCCACATAAGAACGGGCACAGATGTCCCTTTTACACTAATGGGCACAGATAGTCCCTTCCACATAAAAACGGGCACAGATGGTCCCTTTTACACTAATGGGCACAGACAGTCCCTTCCACATAAAAACAGGCACAGATGGTCCCTACACAGTAACGGGCACAGATGGTCCCTTCCACATAAAAATGGGCACAGATGGTCCCTTTTACACTAATGGGCACAGATGGTCCTTACACAGTAACGAGCACAGATAGTCCCTTCCACATAAAAATGGGCACAGATGGTCCCTTTTACACTTATGGGCACAGATAGTCCCTTCCATATAAAAACGGGCACAGATGGTCCCTACACAGTAACGGGCACAGATGGTCCCTTCCACATAAAAATGAGCACAGATGGTCCCTTTTACACTAATGGGCACAGATGTTCCCTCCACAGTAACGGGCACAGATAGTCCCTTCTACATAAAAATTTGCACAGATGGTCACTTTTACACTAATGGGCACAGATAGTCCTTTCCACATAAAAACGGGCACAGATGGTCCCTTTTACGCTAATGGGCACAGATGGTCCCTACACAGTAACGGGCACAGATAGTCCCTTCCACATAAAAACGGGCACAGATGGTCCCTTTTACACTAATGGGCACAGATAGTCCCTTTCACATAAAAACGGGCACAGATGGTCCCTTTTACACTAGTGGGCACAGATAGTCCCTTCCACATAAAAACGGGCATAGATGGTCCCTTTTACACTAATGGGCACAGGTAGTCCCTTCCACATAAAAACGGGCACAGATGGTCCCTACGCAGTAACGGGCACAGATGGTCCCTTCCACATAAAAATGGGCACAGATGGTCCCTTTTACACTTATGGCCACAGATAGTCCCTTCCATATAAAAACGGGCACAGATGGTCCCTACACAGTAACGGGCACAGATGGTCCCTTCCACATAAAAATAGGCACAGATTGTCCCTTTTACACTAATGGGCACACATGTTCCCTCTACAGTAACTGGCACAGATAGTCCCTTCCACATAAAAATTTGCACAGATGGTCCCTTTTAAGCTAACGGGCACAGATGGTCCCTACACAGTAACGGGCACAGATGGTCCCTTCCACATAAAAATGGGCACAGATGGTCCCTTTTACACTTATGGGCACAGATGGTCCCTACACAGTAACGGGCACAAATAGTCCCTTCCACATAAAAACGGACACAGATGGTCCCTTTTACACTAATGGGCACAGATAGTCCCTTCCACATAAACACGGGCACAGATGGTCCCTACGCAGTAACGGGCACAGATGGTCCCTTCCACATAAAAATGGGCACAGATGGTCCCTTTTACACTTATGGGCACAGATAGTCACTTCCATATAAAAACGGGCACAGATGGTCCCTACACAGTAACGGGCACAGATGGTCCCTTCCACATAAAAATGGGCACAGATGGTCCCCTTTACACTAATGGGCACAGATGTTCCCTCTACAGTAACGGGCACAGATAGTCGCTTCCACATAAAAATTTGCAGAGATGGTCACTTTTACACTAATGTGCACAGATAGTCCCTTCCACATAAAAATTTGCACAGATGGTCCCTTTTAAGCTAACGGGCACAGATGGTCCCTACACAGTAACGGGCACAGATGGTCCCTTCCACATAAAAATGGGCACAGATGGTCCCTTTTACACTAATGGGCACAGATGGTCCCTACACAGTAACGGGCACAGATAGTCCCTTCCACATAAAAACGGGCACAGATGGTCCCTTTTACACTAATGGGCACAGATAGTCCCTTCCACATAAAAACGGGCATAGATGGTCCCTTTTACACTAATGGGCACACATAGTCCCTTCCACATAAAAACGGGCACAGATGGTCCCTTTTACACTAATGGGCACAGATAGTCCCTTCCACATAAAAACGGGCACAGATGGTCACTTTTACACTAATGGGCACAGATAGTCCCTTCCACATAAAAACGGGCACAGATGATCCCTTTTACACTAATGGGCACAGACAGTCCCTTCCACATAAAAACGAGCATAGATGGTCCCTTTTTCACTAATGGGCACAGATAGTCCCTTCCACATAAAAACGGGCTCATATGGTCCCTACACAGTAACGGGCACAGATGGTCCCTTCCACATAAAAATGGACACAGATGGTCCCTTTTACACTAATGGGCACAGATAGTCCCAAATAAAAACTGGCACAGATGGTCCCTTTTACACTAATGGGCACAGATAGTCCCTTCCACATAAAAACAGGCACAGATGGTCACTTTTACACTAATGGGCACAGATAGTCCCTTCCACATAAAAACGGGCACAGATGGTCGCTTTAACACTAATGGGCACAGATAGTCCCTTCCACATAAAAACGGGCACAGATGGTCCTTTTTACACTAATGGGCACACACAGTCCCTTCCACATAAAAACGGGCACAGATGGTCCCTACACAGTAACGGGCACAGATGTTCCCTTCCACATAAAAATGGGCACAGATGGTCCCTTTTACACTAATGGGCACAGATGGTCCTTACACAGTAACGAGCACAGATAGTCCCTTCCACATAAAAACGGGCACAGATGGTTGCTTTTACACTAATGGGCACAGATAGTCCCTTCCACATAAAAACGGGCACAGATGGTCCCTACACAGTAACGGGCACAGATGGTCCCTTCCACATAAAAATGGGCACAGATGGTCCCTTTTACACTTATGGGCACAGATAGTCACTTCCATATAAAAACGGGCACAGATGGTCCCTACACAGTAACGGGCACAGATGGTCCCTTCCACATAAAAATGGGCACAGATGGTCCCTTTTACACTAATGGGCACAAATGTTCCCTCTACAGTAACGGGCACAGATAGTTCCTTCCACCTAAAAATTTGCACAGATGGTCACTTTTACACTAATGGGCACAGATAGTCCTTTCCACATAAAAACGGGCACAGATGGTCCCTTTCACGCTAATGGGCACAGATGGTCCCTACACAGTAACGGGCACAGATAGTCTCTTCCACATAAAAACGGGCACAGATGGTCCCTTTTACACTAATGGGCACAGATAGTCCCTTCCATATAAAAACGGGCACAGATGGTCCCTTTTACACTAATGGGCACAGATAGTCCCTTCCACATAAAAACGGGCATAGATGGTCCCTTTTACACTAATGGGCACACATAGTCCCTTCCACATAAAAACGGGCACAGATGGTCCCTTTTACACTAATGGGCACAGATAGTCCCTTCCACATAAAAACGGGCACAGATGGTCACTTTTACACTAATGGGCACAGATAGTCCCTTCCACATAAAAACGGGCACAGATGATCCCTGTTACACTAATGGGCACAGATAGTCCCTTCCACATAAAAACGAGCACAGATGGTCCCTTTTTCACTAATGGGCACAGACAGTCCCTTCCACATAAAAACGGGCACAGATGGTCCCTACACAGTAACGGGCACAGATGGTCCCTTCCACATAAAAACGGGCACACATAGTCCCTTTACACTAATGGGCACAGATAGTCTCTTGCACATAAAAACGGGCACAGATGGTCCCTTTTACACTAATGTGCACAGATAGTCCCTTCCACATAAAAACGGGCACAGATGGTCCCTTGTACACTAATGGGCACAGATAGTCCCTTCCACATAAAAACGGGCACAGATGGTCACTTTTACACTAATGGGCACAGATAGTCCCTTCCACATAAAAACGGGCACAGATGGTCCCTTTTACACTAATGGGCACAGATAGTCCCCTCCACATAAAAACGGGCACAGATGGTCCCTTTTACACTAATGGGCACAGATAGTCCTTTCCATATAAAAACGGGCACAGATGGTCCCTACACAGTAACGGGCACAGATGGTCCCTTCCACATAAAAATGGGCACAGATGGTCCCTTTTACACTAATGGGCACAGATGGTCCCTACACAGTAACGAGCACAGATAGTCCCTTCCACATAAAAACGGGCACAGATGGTCCCTTTTACACTAATGGGCACAGATAGTACCTTCCACATAAACACGGGCACAGATGGTCACTACTCAGTAACGGGCACAGATGGTCCCTTCCACATAAAAATGGGCACAGATGGTCCCTTTTACACTTATGGGCACAGATAGTCCCTTCCATATAAAAACGGGCACAGATGGTCCCTACACAGTAACGGGCACAGATGGTCCCTTCCACATAAAAATGGGCACAGATGGTCCCCTTTACACTAATGGGCACAGATTGTTCGAACGAAGACTTTATTTCTGCAACTTCTAGTTCCTTCGACAGTTCGCTCGCTTGCTCTCTCTCTCTCTCTCTCTACATGTGCTCATGTCAATCATGCTGACGTCACTGTCCTGTCACGCAACTCAACATTCTCCCCCTCGTGAACGAGCCCTACTGGCACCGTTCACTACATAACGTATAACAAACGACAACAGTATTATGGTTTACAAGAATCATTGTTCAATCAATGTTCTAGGTCAGTTTTAACAAACATAGCTTGGTTATGGGTCTGCGGTACGTCTTTCCACCTGTGTTCACATCTACGACTCTGACATGGCCATCTGAACCGGGAAACACCTTTGTTACTTTTGCAAGCGGCCATCTGCCACGTGGGTTGTTCTGGTCGACCATCAGCACTACATCGCCGACACTTGCATCATCTTTACGCTCAGTCCACTTGCTGCGTGTGTTAAGGGTTGTTAAGTATTCCTTCATCCAGCGGCTCCACGTCTTCTGAACAAGGTCTTGCACGGTTTCTCCAACGGTTTCTTGGGTTGAATGCTATTTCATCTGTAATTCTTGGAGCCAACTGGCCTCCCGCTTGACCGAACAAGAAATGATTCGGTGTCAAAACTGGATCGTCATTAGGGTCATCACCGCAGTAAGTGAGCGGACGAGAGTTCATCAGGCCTTCGACCTCTACTATCGCCGTCAAGAGTTCCTCGTCCGTCACCCCTGCGTTCCCTAAGATTGCACGTATTGATTTCTTGGCAGACTTGATCAGCGACTCAAAGACCCCACCATGGTGTGATCCGGTAGGTGGGTTAAACCTCCATTCAATTCCATCACTAGCACCTTTATCTGCGATCCTCTTCGTGTCCATAACATTAACAAGTGCACGAAGTTCTTTATCTGCGGCAGTAAAGTTCGTACCGTTGTCACTAATCATCACTTCTGGTTTTCCTCTTCTGGCTGTCATCCTTGAAAATGCGTCTAGAAAACTGTCAGTGTCCAAAGAGAATGCTAACTCAAGGTGAACAGCCCTAGTGGCCGCACACGTGAATAGACACAGGTATCGTTTCGCCGTAACTCTTCTCGTAAGCTTTGTAGTAAACGGACCCGCAAAGTCCACACAACAATGAGCGAAACATCTCAACGACTCTCCAAGTCTTGCTTTAGGTAGTGGTGCCATCACTTGGGTACCGACTTTCTTAGCACGAATCTTGCATAAGTTGCATTCTCTCTTGATACGTTTGATCAGTTCTCTACCGTGTATCACCCAGTATCTCTGACGCAACTCTGACAACACATAGTTTGTTCCGCAACTGTGCCCCGCCGTTCGGTGCACGTGACTAGCAACAAGATAAGATACTCTATCGTTCTTCGGGAGAATGGCTGGGTGTTTGACTTCATACGGCAGAGACGATCTGTCCAAGCGACCTCCAACGCGCATAATCCCCTCTTCGTCAATAAAAGGGTTGAGCTGCCGTAGGTTACCCTTCTTTCCTTTCTTCTCATTAGGATCTTTCTTCAGGCTGTCCAGCTCCTCCACAAAACTTTGTCTTTGAGTACTCTTTATCCAGTATCTCTCCGCTTCCGTGATCTCCTTCACTGTCAGATGTTCTTCGCGTGTTCTTGTATCGACGTTCTTCAATCCTTTGTCTTTACGTACTCGCTTTATGAACCGGAAAACCCATGCTGTGACTCGTACTAACTTTGTCCAGCTTGAGAACTTGTCGGGATCAAGAATCATTTCTTTCTTTCGCACATGATACGTGGTCTTGGCTTTGATTGTCTCTACTTCAGCCTCCTCAGAAAGTTCACCGTGACGAAGTTCTTCTGTTGGTAGAGACGTCAGCTCCCCCTCTTGCAGGAAAGCTGGTCCTTTGAACCATCGACTTTGGGCATCAAGATATGTGATACTAAGTCCTCTTGTAGCATCATCTGCGCTGTTGTCTACACCCGGCACATGTCTCCACTGGATAGGGCTTGTTTTCTCTTGGATCGCTGACACTCTATGTGCGACGAACGGTTTATATTTACGTGACTGTCCACGGATCCAGTGTATGACATCCATGCTGTCGGTCCAGAATGTGTGCTCGTTCAGCGGGATCTCAAGAATTCTGCTCACTGTTTCGGCCAACTTTAGACCTGTACAAGCCGCCATCAGCTCTAAACGTGGAATAGCAACTGCTTTGATAGGTGCCACTTTTGCTTTAGCAGCAACAAAAGTGACTTCAACAGAACCGTTATCATATTCGTAACGAGCGTAGGTCACGGCAGCGTATGCCGCCTTTGACGCGTCCGTGAGTGTGTGCAATGACACCTTCGTGTAACTGTTACAGCTGCGATAACATCTAGGAATCCGTATCCCGTCTAACTGGTCGAGTTCTTGCAACCATTTCTCTACTGTCTTCCTCAGCGTTCCTGAGAGCTCCTCATCCCAGTCGAGACCTTCAAGCCATGCCGCCTGAAGGGCCATCTTGGCGCGGATAGTAAACGGTGCTGCCATCTGAAGCGGATCAAACAGAGTGGCCACACGACCGAGTAGACCTCGTTTCGTCATCTGCATAGGACTAGTCTCCGAGTCATTGGTGAACAGAAACACATCCCTGCTGGCGTCCCAGGTAACTCCGAGGGTTTTCAAGCTTGGTAACTCTGATTCGTTCAGCTTTACCCCGCTAGCTCGATCTTCATCGGGAATACCTTCTAGCACTTCAGCCTTGTTACTGCACCAGCGTCGTATGCTAAACCCTGCTCGACCCAGGAGTTCAATCAGCTCGTCTTTTGTTTCTAGTGCTTCACTAACCGTGTCCGCTGAGTCTAACACATCTTCCATGTATATTCTCTCCAGCACGACTCGTGCCGCTAGCTTGTACTCGTCTTGCAGCTCTTCAGCGTGACGACGCATGACGTACTGTGCAAGAAAAGGTGACGCGCGGTCTCCGAAGACCAAACGAACTGCCTCATAGACATCAGGTTCTTTACTCGTGTCCAAGTCTCTCCACAATAGTCTATGATAACACCGATCTTTCTCAGCGAGCGCGACCTGAGAAAACATCTCCTTGATGTCGCCAACTAGTGCTATTGGTTTCAGACGAAACCTCAATAGTACTTCAAGTATGTCACGTTGTAACTTCGGGCCTGTCAGCATTGCGTCATTCAAGGACGTGCCTTTGTATGTTGCTTTTGAATCTAACACGATGCGAATCTTGGTAGTTTCTTTGTCTTCACGAATGACAGGGAAATGTGGTAAGTAGTAAGCTGGTTCTTTATTCGCCTCTTCTGGAGTCAGCTTTCTAATGTAGCCTTTGTCGATGTTAGCTTTCATTGCTTCTCTGTATTTCTCTGCCACTTCAGGACGTTTGCGTAGACTTCTTTCAAGGCTCTCCAGTCTATTCTGTGCCAGGTCTTTGTTGTTTGGCAACTCTGGGACTTCTTCTTTCCACGGGATTCCTATTTCGTACCTGTCGTCAACGTGCTTGAAGGTCTCTTCTACTTTGCGGGTTGCCGTCTTCTCCTCAGGAGTGAGTTCAGCTTCAGTACTAACTTCGCCAAGGGTGTCTGCATCCCACATGCGTCGTATTTCTTCATCTCGAAAGGCTCCAGGTTGTTCAGGAAATGAAACTGTCCTTGCGTGTGCCGCAGTACGTTTGTTGTTGTGGCCGGGAACTCGTCCAACGCACGTCCATCCAAGAGGTGTTCTACGGGCGACGGGTTCGTCGGGTTCTCCTACACGTTCTTCTAGCGCTAAAGTAAATTCTGGGTGGTCTGATCCAATCAGTATGTCGACTGTCTTTCTGCCTGGTACTTTGTGGAACTGCAGGCCTTTCAAGTGGTCCCAGTGGTCTTGGTAGCGACTCCAGTCTGGTATGGGCATACCAGTGCACAACTCATCTAGAGTCCACAGCTTCACTCTTCGCGTGGTGTCTCCTTCTAGGCTGGCTATTTCCACTGATACTTCTTTACTTGTGACATGAACATTACTGTTGGTTAGTGTTGAAAGTGTCAGTTTACTTTCTGCTGCCTGGACACCAAGGGCAGTTGCGACATCGTTTCGAATGTAACTGGTGTCGGAACCATCGTCTAGAAAGGCGTTAACCTTGATTCTTTGACCGTTTGCGGAAACCCACACGGGCACAGTTCGCAGCAGCACAGATCCTGGGACTGTTGAATTACGACCAGCTGCAGCACCAAAAGAAGTGTTTGAATTAGAACGAGTTTCGTCTTTCGGCTCTTCAGGTTTCTCGAAATGCAATTGAAAGTGGTGTGTACTCTTACAGCCATCGACGCTACATCTGTTACTGCTACGACACTCAGATCCGCGGTGATTGGGTTTTAGACATCTATAGCACAGCTGCTTCTCTTTTGCTATCTTCCATCGGTCTTTCACTTGGGCCTCGGTCCATTTTTTGCAATCCGTGACAAGGTGATCTTCTTGACAGATAGGGCAGGTTTTCGCAGTCGTTTTGGACCGAGTGGACTGGAAACAAGACTTCTTTCCAGTCCTTTCACTCTTATCACGCTTCTTCCTTCTTGTCTCTTCCGCATCATTTCGAAACACGACTTGTCGCGCAAGCCACTCAGCGAACACCGATAAACCGTCAACTTTGTCATGATCGTATAGCCACTGTTGGTACAGGACCAACAGAGTCTCTGGAATTTTAGATTGTACTGCTGTATACAGAGCTGATATGCCTGTAAGTTCTCTTTCATAACCGTGATCATCTAACTTAGCTACAATATCGGTGAGTCGATCCGAAAACATTTCTAGCTGTTTTAGGTCCCCCTCCCCAATCTCAGGAGTTTGCATGACAGAGTCCAGCTGGCGCTGTAACAGACGTTTCTCACCGCCGTACTTTTGGTCGAGTTTCTCGAGCGCTGTTTTGTACTGCGTGGGGGTGAAGCCTAGCCTCTCTATAACTTTCAACGGTTTTCCTGTTAGAGCACTTTTGAGCATCAACATTTTCACTTTTGCTGGTGCGCTTGACTGATCAACAAAGACATCAAATTGTGCTCTCCAATCATGATAGAGGTCTTTCTCTCCTGAAAACTTCGACAGTTCAGGCTTTTTCAAGCCTTTGAAAAGTGAGTCTAGGTTCCACCCGGCAAAATTGTCATCGTTTCTTTCATTGTCACTCTCTGGGCTAGATGGCGGGTCACTGTCCCAATGGTTTTTTTTATCCCTCTTACGCTCTGTCAACCCCCTCCCCTTGATCTCCCGTTTGGAATCAGTAGAGGATGCACAACGTTTTTCTTTCTTTATTGTTTTACTGCAATGTCTATCAGATACTTCATCATCATGACCCAACAACTTAGCTTTATACTTCTTGCGACTCGCCTCGTTTTCTTGGCGCTTTAATTTCAAACGCGCTCGCTCCTCTGACAGGCGGGCTTCCTGTGCTTGCAGCTTATTTTCACGAGTCAGCAATTTTTTCTCTTGTCTAACTTTCATGGCTGCAACTTTAGCATCAATAACTTTCGAATCGGTTTCATAATCTGACTCAGATACTAGATCACTGTTAGAAGAGTCACTTAATGAACTCTCTTCGCTTTGCTGTGACTTTCGACTAAGCATAGGCGCGAAACTCACGAGCGATTCAGAGTCGTCAGCCCTCGATTCCAAATACGCGTCAATCTCATCAATTATTTCTTCTACAACGACCCTTACCTCATCTTCGTATTCTACAACTTTGACTTTATCATTTTCGTCTTTCGAATGAGTTGTTATGAGCTTGTTAATGTCGATTATTTCGGCGAAGTGTTGGTTGATTCTTTGCTTGGCGTTGTTCAAAACTGTACGACTTCCGACTGCTTCGATGATTGACTTTGCTTTATTTTTATTCCGTGTTATACCGGCTTTAAGGTATCCTCTCTTCTTTATAAGCTCGGCTAGTTCCATCTTTTAGCGAGATCCGGCTCGAAAGGACCAAAAATGTTCGAACGAAGACTTTATTTCTGCAACTTCTAGTTCCTTCGACAGTTCGCTCGCTTGCTCTCTCTCTCTCTCTCTCTCTACATGTGCTCATGTCAATCATGCTGACGTCACTGTCCTGTCACGCAACTCAACACAGATGTTCCCTCTACAGTAACGGGCACAGATAGTCGCTTCCACATAAAAATTTGCACAGATGGTCACTTTTACACTAATGGGCACAGATAGTCCCTTCCACATAAAAATTTGCACAGATGGTCCCTTTTAAGCTAACGGGCACAGATGGTCCCTACACAGTAACGGGCACAGATGGTCCCTTCCACATAAAAATGGGCACAGATGGTCCCTTTTACACTAATGGGCACAGATGGTCCCTACACAGTAACGGGCACAGATAGTCCCTTCCACATAAAAACGGGCACAGATGATCCCTTTTACACTAATGGGCACAGATAGTCCCTTCCACATAAAAACGAGCACAGATGGTCCCTTTTTCACTAATGGGCAGAGATAGTCCCTTCCACATAAAAACGGGCACAGATGGTCCCTACACAGTAACGGGCACAGATGGTCCCTTCCACATAAAAATGGACACAGATGGTCCCTTTTACACTAATGGGCACAGATAGTCCCAAATAAAAACGGGCACAGATGGTCCCTTTTACACTAATGGGCACAGATAGTACCTTCCACATAAAAACAGGCACAGATGGTCACTTTTACACTAATGGGCACAGATAGTCCCTTCCACATAAAAACGGGCACAGATGGTCCCTTTAACACTAATGGGCACAGATAGTCCCTTCCACATAAAAACGGGCACAGATGGTCCTTTTTACACTAATGGGCACAGACAGTCCCTTCCACATAAAAACGGGCACAGATGGTCCCTACACAGTAACGGGCACAGATGGTCCCTTCCACATAAAAATGGGCACAGATGGTCCCTTTTACACTAATGGGCACAAATGGTCCTTACACAGTAACGAGCACAGATAGTCCCTTCCACATAAAAACGGGCACAGATGGTCCCTTTTACACTAATGGGCACAGATAGTCCCTTCCACATAAAAACGGGCACAGATGGTCCCTACACAGTAACGGGCACAGATGGTCCCTTCCACATAAAAATGGGCACAGATGGTCCCTTTTACACTTATGGGCACAGATAGTCCCTTCCATATAAAAACGTGCACAGATGGTCCCTACACAGTAACGGGGACAGATGGTCCCTTCCACATAAAAATGGGCACAGATGGTCCCTTTTACACTAATGGGCACAGATGTTCCCTCTACAGTAACGGGCACAGATAGTCCCTTCCACATAAAAATTTGCACAGATGGTCACTTTTACACTAATGGGCACAGATAGTCCTTTCCACATAAAAACGGGCACAGATGGTCCCTTTCACGCTAATGGGCACAGATGGTCCCTACACAGTAACGGGCACAGATAGTCCCTTCCACATAAAAACGGGCACAGATGGTCCCTTTTACACTAATGGGCACAGATAGTCCCTTCCATATAAAAACGGGCACAGATGGTCCCTTTTACACTAATGGGCACAGATAGTCCCTTCCACATAAAAACAGGCATAGATGGTCCCTTTTACACTAATGGGCACAGATAGTCCCTTCCACATAAAAACGGGCACAGACGGTCCCTTTTACACTAATGGGCACAGATAGTCCCTTCCACATAAAAACGGGCACAGATGGTCACTTTTACACTAATGGGCACAGATAGTCCCTTCCACATAAAAACGGGCACAGATGATCCCTGTTACACTAATGGGCACAGATAGTCCCTTCCACATAAAAACGAGCACAGATGGTCCCTTTTTCACTAATGGGCACAGATAGTCCCTTCCACATAAAAACGGACACAGATGGTCCCTACACAGTAACGGGCACAGATGGTCCCTTCCACATAAAAACGGGCACAGATGGTCCCTTTTACACTAATGGGCACAGATAGTCCCTTCCACATAAAAACGGGCACAGATGGTCCCTTTTACACTAGTGGGCACAGATAGTCCCTTCCACATAAAAACGGGCATAGATGGTCCCTTTTACACTAATGGGCACAGATAGTCCCTTCCACATAAAAACGGGCACAGATGGTCCCCACGCAGTAACGGGCACAGATGGTCCCTTCCACATAAAAATGGGCACAGATGGTCCCTCTTACACTTATGGGCACAGATAGTCCCTTCCATATAAAAACGGGCACAGAGGGTCCCTACACAGTAACGGGCACAGATGGTCCCTTCCACATAAAAATAGGCACAGATGGTCCCTTTTACACTAATGGGCACAGATGTTCCCTCTACAGTAACTGGCACAGATAGTCCCTTCCACATAAAAACGGGCATAGATGGTCCCTTTTACACTAATGGGCACACATAGTCCCTTCCACATAAAAACGGGCACAGATGGTCCCTTTTACACTAATGGGCACAGATAGTCCCTTCCACATAAAAACGGGCACAGATGGTCACTTTTACACTAATGGGCACAGATAGTCCCTTCCACATAAAAACGGGCACAGATGGTCCCTTTTACACTAATGGGCACAGATAGTCCCCTCCACATAAAAACGGTCACAGATGGTCCCTTTTACACTAATGGGCACAGATAGTCCCTTCCACATAAAAACGGGCACAGATGGTCCCTACACAGTAACGGGCACAGATGGTCCCTTCCACATAAAAATGGGCACAGATGGTCCCTTTACACTAATGGGCACAGATGGTCCCTACACAGTAACGAGCACAGATAGTCCCTTCCACATAAAAACGGGCACAGATGGTCCCTTTTACACTAATGGGCACAGATAGTCCCTTCCACATAAACACGGGCACAGATGGTCACTACGCAGTAACGGGCACAGATGGTCCCTTCCACATAAAAATGGGCACAGATGGTCCCTTTTACACTTATGGGCACAGATAGTCCCTTCCATATAAAAACGGGCACAGATGGTCCCTACACAGTAACGGGCACAGATAGTCCCTTCCACATAAAAACGGGCACAGATGGTCCCTTTTACACTAATGGGCACAGATAGTCCCTTCCACATAAAAACGGGCACAGATGGTCCCTTTTACACTAGTGGGCACAGATAGTCCCTTCCACATAAAAACGGGCATAGATGGTCCCTTTTACACTAATGGGCACAGATAGTCCCTTCCACATAAAAACGGGCACAGATGGTCCCCACGCAGTAACGGGCACAGATGGTCCCTTCCACATAAAAATGGGCACAGATGGTCCCTCTTACACTTATGGGCACAGATAGTCCCTTCCATATAAAAACGGGCACAGAAGGTCCCTACACAGTAACGGGCACAGATGGTCCCTTCCACATAAAAATAGGCACAGATGGTCCCTTTTACACTAATGGGCACAGATGTTCCCTCTACAGTAACTGGCACAGATAGTCCCTTCCACATAAAAACGGGCATAGATGGTCCCTTTTACACTAATGGGCACACATAGTCCCTTCCACATAAAAACGGGCACAGATGGTCCCTTTTACACTAATGGGCACAGATAGTCCCTTCCACATAAAAACGGGCACAGATGGTCACTTTTACACTAATGGGCACAGATAGTCCCTTCCACATAAAAACGGGCACAGATGATCCCTTTTACACTAATGGGCACAGATAGTCCCTTCCACATAAAAACGAGCACAGATGGTCCCTTTTTCCCTAATGGGCACAGATAGTCCCTTCCACATAAAAACGGGCACAGATGGTCCCTACACAGTAACGGGCACAGATGATCCCTTCCACATAAAAATGGGCACAGATGATCCCTTTTACACTAATGGGCACAGATGGTCGTTACAGAGTAACGAGCACAGATAGTCCCTTCCACATAAAAACGGGCACAGATGGTCCCTTTTACACTAATGGGCACAGATAGTCCCTTCCACATAAAAACGGGCACAGATGGTACCTACACAGTAACGGGCACAGATGGTCCCTTCCACATAAAAATGGGCACAGATGGTCCCTTTTACACTTATGGGCACAAATAGTCCCTTCCATATAAAAACGGGCACAGATGGTCCCTACACAGTAACGGGCACAGATGGTCCCTTCCACATAAAAATGGGCACAGATGGTCCCTTTTACACTAATGGGCACAGATGTTCCCTCTACAGTAACGGGCACAGATAGTCCCTTCCACATAAAAATTTGCACCGATGGTCACTTTTACACTAATGGGCACAGATAGTCCTTTCCACATAAAAACGGGCACAGATGGTCCCTTTCACGCTAATGGGCACAGATGGTCCCTACACAGTAACGGGCACAGATAGTCCCTTCCACATAAAAACGGGCACAGATGGTCCCTTTTACACTAATGGGCACAGATAGTCCCTTCCATATAAAAACGGGCATAGATGGTCCCTTTTACACTAATGGGCACAGATAGTCCCTTCCACATAAAAACAGGCATAGATGGTCCCTTTTACACTAATGGGCACACATAGTCCCTTCCACATAAAAACGGGCACAGATGGTCCCTTTTACACTAATGGGCACAGATAGTCCCTTCCACATAAAAACGGGCACAGATGGTCACTTTTACACTAATGGGCACAGATAGTCCCTTCCACATAAAAACGGGCACAGATGATCCCTGTTACACTAATGGGCACAGATAGTCCCTTCCACATAAAAACGAGCACAGATGGTCCCTTTTTCACTAATGGGCACAGACAGTCCCTTCCACATAAAAACGGGCACAGATGGTCCCTACACAGTAACGGGCACAGATGTTCCCTTCCACATAAAAACGGGCACACATAGTCCCTTTACACTAATGGGCACAGATAGTCCCTTGCACATAAAAACGGGCACAGATGGTCCCTTTTACACTAATGTGCACAGATAGACCCTTCCACATAAAAACGGGCACAGATGGTCCCTTGTACACTAATGGGCACAGATAGTCCCTTCCACAAAAAAACGGGCACAGATGGTCACTTTTACACTAATGGGCACAGATAATCCCTTCCACATAAAAACGGGCACAGATGGTCCCTTTTACACTAATGGGCACAGATAGTCCCCTCAACATAAAAACGGGCACAGATGGTCCCTTTTACACTAATGGGCACAGATAGTCCCTTCCACATAAAAACGGGCACAGATGGTCCCTACTCAGTAACGGGCACAGATGGTCCCTTCCACATAAAAATGGGCACAGATGGTCCCTTTTACACTAATGGGCACAGATGGTCCCTACACAATAACGAGCACAGATAGTCCCTTCCACATAAAAACGGGCACAGATGGTCCCTTTTACACTAATGGGCACAGATAGTCCCTTCCACATAAACACGGGCACAGATGGTCACTACGCAGTAACGGGCACAGATTGTCCCTTCCACATAAAAATGGGCACAGATGGTCCCTTTTACACTTATGGGCACAGATACTCCCTTCCATATAAAAACGGGCACAGATGGTCCCTACACAGTAACGGGCACAGATTGTCCCTTCCACATAAAAATGGGCACAGATGGTCCCCTTTACACTAATGGGCACAGATGTTCCCTCTACAGTAACGGGCACAGATAGTCGCTTCCACATAAAAATTTGCACAGATGGTCACTTTTACACTAATGGGCACAGATAGTCCCATCCACATAAAAATTTGCACAGATGGTCCCTTTTAAGCTAACGGGCACAGATGGTCCCTACACAGTAACGGGCACAGATTGTCCCTTCCACATAAAAATGGGCACAGATGGTCCCTTTTACACTAATGGGCACAGATAGTCCCTTCCACATAAAAACGGGCACAGATGGTCCCTTTTACACTAATGGGCACAGATAGTCCCTTCCACATAAAAACGGGCATAGATGGTCCCTTTTACACTAATGGGCACACATAGTCCCTTCCACATAAAAACGGGCACAGATGGTCCCTTTTACACTAATGGGCACAGATAGTCCCTTCCACATAAAAACGGGCACAGATGGTCATTTTTACACTAATGGGCACAGATAGTCCCTTCCACATAAAAACGGGCACAGATGATCCCTTTTACACTAATGGGCACAGATAGTCCCTTCCACATAAAAACGAGCACAGATGGTCCCTTTTTCACTAATGGGCACAGATAGTCCCTTCCACATAAAAACGGGCACAGATGGTCCCTACACAGTAACGGGCACAGATGGTCCCTTCCACATAAAAATGGACACAGATGGTCCCTTTTACACTAATGGGCACAGATAGTCCCAAATAAAAACGGGCACAGATGGTCCCTTTTACACTAATGGGCAGAGATAGTCCCTTCCACATAAAAACAGGCACAGATGGTCACTTTTACACTAATGGGCACAGATAGTCCCTTCCACATAAAAACGGGCACAGATGGTCCCTTTAACACTAATGGGCACAGATAGTCCCTTCCACATAAAAACGGGCACAGATGGTCCTTTTTACACTAATGGGCACAGATAGTCCCTTCCATATAAAAACGGGCACAGATGGTCCCTACACAGTAACGGGCACAGATGGTCCCTTCCACATAAAAATAGGCACAGATGGTCCCTTTTACACTAATGGGCACAGATGTTCCCTCTACAGTAACTGGCACAGATAGTCCCTTACACATAAAAATTTGCACAGATGGTCCCTTTTAAGCTAACGGGCACAGATGGTCCCTACACAGTAACGGGCACAGATGGTCCCTTCCACATAAAAATGGGCAAAGATGGTCCCTTTTACACTAATGGGCACAGATGGTCTCTACACAGTAACGGGCACAGATAGTCCCTTCCACATAAAAACGGGCACAGATGGTCCCTTTTACACTTATGGGCACAGATAGTCCCTTCCATATAAAAATGGGCACAGATGGTCCCTACACAGTAACGGGCTCAGATGGTCCCTTCCACATAAAAATGGGCACAGATCTTCCCCTTTACACTAATGGGCACAAATGTTCCCTCTACAGTAACGGGCACAGATAGTCGCTTCCACATAAAAATTTGCACAGATGGTCACTTTTACACTAATGGGCACAGATAGTCCCTTCCACATAAAAATTTGCACAGATGGTCCCTTTTAAGCTAACGAGCACAGATGGTCCCTACACAGTAACGGGCACAGATGGTCCCTTCCAAATAAAAATGGGCACAGATGGTCCCTTTTACACTAATGGGCACAGATGGTCCCTACACAGTAACGGGCACAGATAGTCCCTTCCACATAAAAACGGGCACAGATGGTCCCTTTTACACTAATGGGCACAGATAGTCCCTTCCACATAAACACGGGCACAGATGGTCACTACGCAGTAACGGGCACAGATTGTCCCTTCCACATAAAAATGGGCACAGATGGTCCCTTTTACACTTATGGGCACAGATACTCCCTTCCATATAAAAACGGGCACAGATGGTCCCTACACAGTAACGGGCACAGATGGTCCCTTCCACATAAAAATGGGCACAGATGGTCCCCTTTACACTAATGGGCACAGATGTTCCCTCTACAGTAACGGGCACAGATAGTCGCTTCCACATAAAAATTTGCACAGATGGTCACTTTTACACTAATGGGCACAGATAGTCCCATCCACATAAAAATTTGCACAGATGGTCCCTTTTAAGCTAACGGGCACAGATGGTCCCTACACAGTAACGGGCACAGATGGTCCCTTCCACATAAAAATGGGCACAGATGGTCCCTTTTACACTAATGGGCACAGATAGTCCCTTCCACATAAAAACGGGCACAGATGGTCCCTTTTACACTAATGGGCACAGATAGTCCCTTCCACATAAAAACGGGCATAGATGGTCCCTTTTACACTAATGGGCACACATAGTTCCTTCCACATAAAAACGGGCACAGATGGTCCCTTTTACACTAATGGGCACAGATAGTCCCTTCCACATAAAAACGGGCACAGATGGTCATTTTTACACTAATGGGCACAGATAGTCCCTTCCACATAAAAACGGGCACAGATGATCCCTTTTACACTAATGGGCACAGATAGTCCCTTCCACATAAAAACGAGCACAGATGGTCCCTTTTTCACTAATGGGCACAGATAGTCCCTTCCACATAAAAACGGGCACAGATGGTCCCTACACAGTAACGGGCACAGATGGTCCCTTCCACATAAAAATGGACACAGATGGTCCCTTTTACACTAATGGGCACAGATAGTCCCAAATAAAAACGGGCACAGATGGTCCCTTTTACACTAATGGGCAGAGATAGTCCCTTCCACATAAAAACAGGCACAGATGGTCACTTTTACACTAATGGGCACAGATAGTCCCTTCCACATAAAAACGGGCACAGATGGTCCCTTTAACACTAATGGGCACAGATAGTCCCTTCCACATAAAAACGGGCACAGATGGTCCTTTTTACACTAATGGGCACAGATAGTCCCTTCCATATAAAAACGGGCACAGATGGTCCCTACACAGTAACGGGCACAGATGGTCCCTTCCACATAAAAATAGGCACAGATGGTCCCTTTTACACTAATGGGCACAGATGTTCCCTCTACAGTAACTGGCACAGATAGTCCCTTACACATAAAAATTTGCACAGATGGTCCCTTTTAAGCTAACGGGCACAGATGGTCCCTACACAGTAACGGGCACAGATGGTCCCTTCCACATAAAAATGGGCAAAGATGGTCCCTTTTACACTAATGGGCACAGATGGTCTCTACACAGTAACGGGCACAGATAGTCCCTTCCACATAAAAACGGGCACAGATGGTCCCTTTTACACTTATGGGCACAGATAGTCCCTTCCATATAAAAATGGGCACAGATGGTCCCTACACAGTAACGGGCACAGATGGTCCCTTCCACATAAAAATGGGCACAGATCTTCCCCTTTACACTAATGGGCACAAATGTTCCCTCTACAGTAACGGGCACAGATAGTCGCTTCCACATAAAAATTTGCACAGATGGTCACTTTTACACTAATGGGCACAGATAGTCCCTTCCACATAAAAATTTGCACAGATGGTCCCTTTTAAGCTAACGGGCACAGATGGTCCCTACACAGTAACGGGCACAGATGGTCCCTTCCAAATAAAAATGGGCACAGATGGTCCCTTTTACACTAATGGGCACAGATGGTCCCTACACAGTAACGGGCACAGATAGTCCCTTCCAGATAAAAACGGGCACAGATGGTCCCTTTTACACTAATGGGCACAGATAGTCCCTTCCACATAAAAACGGGCACAGATGGTCCCTTTTACACTAATGGGCACAGATAGTCCCTTCCACATAAAAACGGGCACAGATGGTCCCTTTTACACTAATGGGCACACATAGTCCCTTCCACATAAAAACGGGCACAGATGGTCCCTTTTTCACTAATGGGCACAGATAGTCCCTTCCACATAAAAACGGGCACAGATGGTCACTTTTACACTAATGGGCACAGATAGTCCCTTCCACATAAAAACGGGCACAGATGATCTTTTTTACACTAATGGGCACAGATAGTCCCTTCCACATAAAAACGAGCACAGATGGTCCCTTTTTCACTAATGGGCACAGATAGTCCCTTCCACATAAAAACGGGCACAGATGGTCCCTACACAGTAACGGGCACAGATGGTCCCTTCCACATAAAAATGGACACAGATTGTCCCTTTTACACTAATGGGCACAGATAGTCCCAAATAAAAACGGGCACAGATGGTCCCTTTTACACTAATGGGCACAGATAGTCCCTTCCACATAAAAACAGGCACAGATGGTCACTTTTACACTAATGGGCACAGATAGTCCCTTCCACATAAAAACGGGCACAGATGGTCCCTTTTACACTAATGGGCACAGATAGTCCCTTCCACATAAAAACGGGCACAGATGGTCCCTTTTACACTAATGGGCACAGACAGTCCCTTCCACATAAAAACGGGCACAGATGGTCCCTACACAGTAACGGGCACAGATGGTACCTTCCACATAAAAATGGGCACAGATGGTCCCTTTTACACTAATGGGCACAGATGGTCCTTACACAGTAACGAGCACAGATAGTCCCTTCCACATAAAAACGGGCACAGATGGTCCCTTTTACACTAATGGGCACAGATAGTCCCTTCCACATAAAAACGGGCACAGATGGTCCCTACACAGTAACGGGCACAGATGGTCCCTTCCACATAAAAATGGGCACAGATGGTCCCTTTTACACTAATGGGCACAGATGTTCCCTCTACAGTAACGGGCACAGATAGTCGCTTCCACATAAAAATTTGCACAGATGGTCACTTTTACACTAATGGGCACAGATAGTCCCTTCCACATAAAAATTTGCACAGATGGTCCCTTTTAAGCTAACGGGCACAGATGGTCCCTACACAGTAACGGGCACAAATGGTCCCTTCCAAATAAAAATGGGCACAGATGGTCCCTTTTACACTAATGGGCACAGATGGTCCCTACACAGTAACGGGCACAGATAGTCCCTTCCAGATAAAAACGGGCACAGATGGTCCCTTTTACACTAATGGGCACAGATAGTCCCTTCCACATAAAAACGGGCACAGATGGTCCCTTTTACACTAATGGGCACAGATAGTCCCTTCCACATAAAAACGGGCACAGATGGTCACTTTTACACTAATGGGCACAGATAGTCCCTTCCACATAAAAACGGGCACAGATGGTCACTTTTACACTAATGGGCACAGATAGTCCCTTCCACATAAAAACGGGCACAGATGGTCATTTTTACACTAATGGGCACAGATAGTCCCTTCCACATAAAAACGGGCACAGATGGTCCCTTTTACACTAATGGGCACAGATAGTCCCTTCCACATAAAAACGGGCACAGATGGTCCCTTTTACACTAATGGGCACAGATAGTCCCTTTCACATAAAAACGGGCACAGATGGTCACTTTTACACTAATGGGCACAGATAGTCCCTTCCACATAAAAACGGGCACAGATGATCTTTTTTACACTAATGGGCACAGATAGTCCCTTCCACATAAAAACGAGCACAGATGGTCCCTTTTTCACTAATGGGCACAGATAGTCCCTTCCACATAAAAACGGGCACAGATGGTCCCTACACAGTAACGGGCACAGATGGTCCCTTCCACATAAAAATGGACACAGATTGTCCCTTTTACACTAATGGGCACAGATAGTCCCAAATAAAAACGGGCACAGATGGTCCCTTTTACACTAATGGGCACACATAGTCCCTTCCACATAAAAACGGGCACAGATGGTCCCTTTTACACTAATGGGCACAGATAGTCCCTTCCACATAAAAACGGGCACAGATGGTCACTTTTACACTAATGGGCACAGATAGTCCCTTCCACATAAAAACGGGCACAGATGATCTTTTTTACACTAATGGGCACAGATAGTCCCTTCCACATAAAAACGAGCACAGATGGTCCCTTTTTCACTAATGGGCACAGATAGTCCCTTCCACATAAAAACGGGCACAGATGGTCCCTACACAGTAACGGGCACAGATGGTCCCTTCCACATAAAAATGGACACAGATTGTCCCTTTTACACTAATGGGCACAGATAGTCCCAAATAAAAACGGGCACAGATGGTCCCTTTTACACTAATGGGCACAGATAGTCCCTTCCACATAAAAACAGGCACAGATGGTCACTTTTACACTAATGGGCACAGATAGTCCCTTCCACATAAAAACGGGCACAGATGGTCCCTTTTACACTAATGGGCACAGATAGTCCCTTCCACATAAAAACGGGCACAGATGGTCCCTTTTACACTAATGGGCACAGACAGTCCCTTCCACATAAAAACGGGCACAGATGGTCCCTACACAGTAACGGGCACAGATGGTCCCTTCCACATAAAAATGGGCACAGATGGTCCCTTTTTACACTAATGGGCACAGATGGTCCTTACACAGTAACGAGCACAGATAGTCCCTTCCACATAAAAACGGGCACAGATGGTCCCTTTTACACTAATGGGCACAGATAGTCCTTTCCACATAAAAACGGGCACAGATGGTCCCTACACAGTAACGGGCACAGATGGTCCCTTCCACATAAAAATGGGCACAGATGGTCCCTTTTACACTAATGGGCACAGATGTTCCCTCTACAGTAACGGGCACAGATAGTCGCTTCCACATAAAAATTTCCACAGATGGTCACTTTTACACTAATGGGCACAGATAGTCCCTTCCACATAAAAATTTGCACAGATGGTCCCTTTTAAGCTAACGGGCACAGATGGTCCCTACACAGTAACGGGCACAAATGGTCCCTTCCAAATAAAAATGGGCACAGATGGTCCCTTTTACACTAATGGGCACAGATGGTCCCTACACAGTAACGGGCACAGATAGTCCCTTCCAGATAAAAACGGGCACAGATGGTCCCTTTTACACTAATGGGCACAGATAGTCCCTTCCACATAAAAACGGGCACAGATGGTCCCTTTTACACTAATGGGCACAGATAGTCCCTTCCACATAAAAACGGGCACAGATGGTCCCTTTTACACTAATGGGCACAGATAGTCCCTTCCACATAAAAACGGGCACAGATGGTCACTTTTACACTAATGGGCACAGATAGTCCCTTCCACATAAAAACGGGCACAGATGGTCACTTTTACACTAATGGGCACAGATAGTCCCTTCCACATAAAAACGGGCACAGATGATCTTTTTTACACTAATGGGCACAGATAGTCCCTTCCACATAAAAAACGGGCACAGATGGTCACTTTTACACTAATGGGCACAGATAGTCCCTTCCACATAAAAACGGGCACAGATGGTCCCTTTTACACTAATGGGCACAGATAGTCCCTTTCACATAAAAACGGGCACAGATGGTCACTTTTACACTAATGGGCACAGATAGTCCCTTCCACATAAAAACGGGCACAGATGATCTTTTTTACACTAATGGGCACAGATAGTCCCTTCCACATAAAAACGAGCACAGATGGTCCCTTTTTCACTAATGGGCACAGATAGTCCCTTCCACATAAAAACGGGCACAGATGGTCCCTACACAGTAACGGGCACAGATGGTCCCTTCCACATAAAAATGGACACAGATTGTCCCTTTTACACTAATGGGCACAGATAGTCCCAAATAAAAACGGGCACAGATGGTCCCTTTTACACTAATGGGCACAGATAGTCCCTTCCACATAAAAACGGGCACAGATGATCTTTTTTACACTAATGGGCACAGATAGTCCCTTCCACATAAAAACGGGCACAGATGGTCCCTTTTACACTAATGGGCACAGATAGTCCCTTCCACATAAAAACGGGCACAGATGGTCCCTTTTACACTAATGGGCACAGATAGTCCCTTTCACATAAAAACGGGCACAGATGGTCACTTTTACACTAATGGGCACAGATAGTCCCTTCCACATAAAAACGGGCACAGATGATCTTTTTTACACTAATGGGCACAGATAGTCCCTTCCACATAAAAACGAGCACAGATGGTCCCTTTTTCACTAATGGGCACAGATAGTCCCTTCCACATAAAAACGGGCACAGATGGTCCCTACACAGTAACGGGCACAGATGGTCCCTTCCACATAAAAATGGACACAGATTGTCCCTTTTACACTAATGGGCACAGATAGTCCCAAATAAAAACGGGCACAGATGGTCCCTTTTACACTAATGGGCACAGATAGTCCCTTCCACATAAAAACAGGCACAGATGGTCACTTTTACACTAATGGGCACAGATAGTCCCTTCCACATAAAAACGGGCACAGATGGTCCCTTTTACACTAATGGGCACAGATAGTCCCTTCCACATAAAAACGGGCACAGATGGTCCCTTTAACACTAATGGGCACAGACAGTCCCTTCCACATAAAAACGGTCACAGATGGTCCCTACACAGTAACGGGCACAGATGGTCCCTTCCACATAAAAATGGGCACAGATGGTCCCTTTTACACTAATGGGCACAGATGGTCCTTACACAGTAACGAGCACAGATAGTCCCTTCCACATAAAAACGGGCACAGATGGTCACTTTTACACTAATGGGCACAGATAGTCCCTTCCACATAAAAACGGGCACAGATGATCTTTTTTACACTAATGGGCACAGATGGTCCCTTCCACATAAAAACGAGCACAGATGGTCCCTTTTTCACTAATGGGCACAGATAGTCCCTTCCACATAAAAACGGGCACAGATGGTCCCTACACAGTAACGGGCACAGATGGTCCCTTCCACATAAAAATGGACACAGATTGTCCCTTTTACACTAATGGGCACAGATAGTCCCAAATAAAAACGGGCACAGATGGTCCCTTTTACACTAATGGGCACAGATAGTCCCTTCCACATAAAAACAGGCACAGATGGTCACTTTTACACTAATGGGCACAGATAGTCCCTTCCACATAAAAACGGGCACAGATGGTCCCTTTTACACTAATGGGCACAGATAGTCCCTTCCACATAAAAACGGGCACAGATGGTCCCTACACAGTAACGGGCACAGATGGTCCCTTCCACATAAAAATGGGCACAGATGGTCCCTTTTACACTAATGGGCACAGATGGTCCTTACACAGTAACGAGCACAGATAGTCCCTTCCACATAAAAACGGGCACAGATGGTCCCTTTTACACTAATGGGCACAGATAGTCCCTTCCACATAAAAACGGGCACAGATGGTCCCTACACAGTAATTGGCACAGATGGTCCCTTCCACATAAAAATGGGCACAGATGGTCCCTTTTACACTTATGGGCACAGATAGTCCCTTCCATATAAAAACGGGCACAGATGGTCCCTACACAATAACGGGCACAGATGGTCCCTTCCACATAAAAATGGGCACAGATGGTCCCTTTTACAATAATGGGCACAGATGTTCCCTCTACAGTAACGGGCACAGATAGTCCCTTCCACATAAAAATTTGCACAGATGGTCACTTTTACACTAATGGGCACAGATAGTCCTTTCCACATAAAAACGGGCACAGATGGTCCCTTTTACGCTAATGGGCACAGATGGTCCCTACACAGTAACGGGCACAGATAGTCCCTTCCACATAAAAACGGGCACAGATGGTCCCTTTTACACTAATGTGCACAGATAGTCCCTTCCACATAAAAACGGGCACAGATTGTCCCTTTTACACTAGTGGGCACAGATAGTCCCTTCCACATAAAAACGGGCATAGATGGTCCCTTTAACACTAATGGGCACAGATAGTCCCTTCCACATAAAAACGGGCACAGATGGTCCCTTTTACACTTATGGGCACAGATAGTCCCTTCCATATAAAAACGGGCACAGATGGTCCCTACACAGTAACGGGCACAGATGGTCCCTTCCACATAAAAATGGGCACAGATGGTCCCTTTTACACTAATGGGCACAGATGGTCCTTACACAGTAACGAGCACAGATAGTCCCTTCCACATAAAAACGGGCACAGATGGTCCCTTTTACACTAATGGGCACAGATAGTCCCTTCCACATAAAAACGGGCACAGATGGTCCCTACACAGTAACGGGCACAGATGGTCCCTTCCACATAAAAATGGGCACAGATGGTCCCTTTTACACTTATGGGCACAAATAGTCCCTTCCATATAAAAACGGGCACAGATGGTCCCTACACAGTAACGGGCACAGATGGTCCCTTCCACATAAAAATGGGCACAGATGGTCCCTTTTACACTAATGGGCACAGATGTTCCCTCTACAGTAACGGGCACAGATAGTCGCTTCCACATAAAAATTTGCACAGATGGTCACTTTTACACTAATGGGCACAGATAGTCCCTTCCACATAAAAATTTGCACAGATGGTCCCTTTTAAGCTAACGGGCACAGATGGTCCCTACACAGTAACGGCACAGATGGTCCCTTCCAAATAAAAATGGGCACAGATGGTCCCTTTTACACTAATGGGCACAGATGGTCCCTACACAGTAACGGGCACAGATAGTCCCTTCCAGATAAAAACGGGCACAGATGGTCCCTTTTACACTAATGGGCACAGATAGTCCCTTCCACATAAAAACGGGCACAGATGGTCCCTTTTACACTAATGGGCACAGATAGTCCCTTCCACATAAAAACGGGCACAGATGGTCACTTTTACACTAATGGGCACAGATAGTCCCTTCCACATAAAAACGGGCACAGATGGTCACTTTTACACTAATGGGCACAGATAGTCCCTTCCACATAAAAACGGGCACAGATGGTCCCTACACAGTAACGGCACAGATGGTCCCTTCCAAATAAAAATGGGCACAGATGGTCCCTTTTACACTAATGGGCACAGATGGTCCCTACACAGTAACGGGCACAGATAGTCCCTTCCAGATAAAAACGGGCACAGATGGTCCCTTTTACACTAATGGGCACAGATAGTCCCTTCCACATAAAAACGGGCACAGATGGTCCCTTTTACACTAATGGGCACAGATAGTCCCTTCCACATAAAAACGGGCACAGATGGTCACTTTTACACTAATGGGCACAGATAGTCCCTTCCACATAAAAACGGGCACAGATGGTCCCTTTTACACTAATGGGCACAGATAGTCCCTTCCACATAAAAACGGGCACAGATGGTCACTTTTACACTAATGGGCACAGATAGTCCCTTCCACATAAAAACGGGCACAGATGGTCCCTTTTACACTAATGGGCACAGATAGTCCCTTCCACATAAAAACGGGCACAGATGGTCACTTTTACACTAATGGGCACAGATAGTCCCTTCCACATAAAAACGGGCACAGATGATCTTTTTTACACTAATGGGCACAGATAGTCCCTTCCACATAAAAACGATCACAGATGGTCCCTTTTTCACTAATGGGCACAGATAGTCCCTTCCACATAAAAACGGGCACAGATGGTCCCTACACACTAACGGGAACAGATGGTCCCTTCCACATAAAAATGGACACAGATTGTCCCTTTTACACTAATGGGCACAGATAGTCCCAAATAAAAACGGGCACAGATGGTCGCTTTTACACTAATGGGCACAGATAGTCCCTTCCACATAAAAACAGGCACAGATGGTCACTTTTACACTAATGGGCACAGATAGTCCCTTCCACATAAAAACGGGCACAGATGGTCCCTTTTACACTAATGGGCACAGATAGTCCCTTCCACATAAAAACGGGCACAGATGGTCCCTTTTACACTAATGGGCACAGACAGTCCCTTCCACATAAAAACGGGCACAGATGGTCCCTACACAGTAACGGGCACAGATGGTCCCTTCCACATAAAAATGGGCACAGATGGTCCCTTTTACACTAATGGGCACAGATGGTCCTTACACAGTAACGAGCACAGATAGTCCCTTCCACATAAAAACGGGCACAGATGGTCCCTTTTACACTAATGGGCACAGATAGTCCCTTCCACATAAAAACGGGCACAGATGGTCCCTACACAGTAACGGGCACAGATGGTCCCTTCTACATAAAAATGGGCACAGATGGTCCCTTTTACACTTATGGGCACAGATAGTCCCTTCCATATAAAAACGGGCACAGATGGTCCCTACACAATAACGGGCACAGATGGTCCCTTCCACATAAAAATGGGCACAGATGGTCCCTTTTACACTAATGGGCACAGATGTTCCCTCTACAGTAACGGGCACAGATAGTCCCTTCACATAAAAATTTGCACAGATGGTCACTTTTACACTAATGGGCACAGATAGTCCTTTCCACATAAAAACGGGCACAGATGGTCCCTTTTACGCTATAGGGCACAGATGGTCCCTACACAGTAACGGGCACAGATAGTCCCTTCCACATAAAAACGTGCACAGATGGTCCCTTTTACACTAATGTGCACAGATAGTCCCTTCCACATAAAAACGGGCACAGATTGTCCCTTTTACACTAGTGGGCACAGATAGTCCCTTCCACATAAAAAC
This sequence comes from Diadumene lineata, assembly GCA_918843875.1. Lineage (NCBI taxonomy): Eukaryota > Metazoa > Cnidaria > Anthozoa > Actiniaria > Diadumenidae > Diadumene > Diadumene lineata. Next base: position 2,044,591 of record CAKKNV010000002.1, on the reverse strand, counting down.
GGGCATAGATGGTCCCTTTTACACTAATGGGCACAGATAGTCCCTTCCACATAAAAACGGGCACAGATGGTCCCTACGCAGTAACGGGCACAGATGGTCCCTTCCACATAAAAATGGGCACAGATGGTCACTTTTACACTTATGGGCACAGATAGTCCCTTCCATATAAAAACGGGCACAGATGGTCCCTACACAGTAACGGGCACAGATGGTCCCTTCCACATAAAAATAGGCACAGATGGTCCCTTTTACACTAATGGGCACAGATGTTCCCTCTACAGTAACGGGCACAGATAGTCCCATCCACATAAAAATTTGCACAGATGGTCCCTTTTAAGCTAACGGGCACAGATGGTCCCTACACAGTAACGGGCACAGATGGTCCCTTCCACATAAAAATGGGCACAGATGGTCCCTTTTACACTAATGGGCACAGATAGTCCCTTCCACATAAAAACGGTCATAGATGGTCCCTTTTACACTAATGGGCACAGATAGTCCCTTCCACATAAAAACGGGCACAGATGGTCCCTTTTACACTAATGGGCACAGATAGTCCCTTCCACATAAAAACGGTCATAGATGGTCCCTTTTACACTAATGGGCACAGATAGTCCCTTCCACATAAAAACGGGCGCAGATGGTCCCTTTTGCACTAATGGGCACAGATAGTCCCTTCCACATAAAAACGAACACAGATGGTCCCTTTTTCACTAATGGGCACAGATAGTCCCTTGCACATAAAAACGGGCACAGATGGTCCCTACACAGTAACGGGCACAGATGATCCCTTCCACATAAAAATGGACACAGATGGTCCCTTTTACACTAATGGGCACAGATAGTCCCACATAAAAACGGGCACAGATGGTCCCTTTTACACTAATGGGCACAGATAGTCCCTTCCACATAAAAACAGGCACAGATGGTCACTTTTACACTAATGGGCACAGATAGTCCCTTCCACATAAAAACGGGCACAGATGGTCCCTTTTACACTAATGGGCACAGATAGTCCCCTCCACATAAAAACGGGCACAGATGGTCCCTTTTACACTAATGGGCACAGACAGTCCCTTCCACATAAAAACGGGCACAGATGGTCCCTACACAGTAATGGGCACAGATGGTCCCTTCCACATAAAAATGGGCACAGATGGTCCCTTTTACACTAATGGGAACAGATGGTGCTTACACAGTAACGGGCACAGATAGTCCCTTCCACATAAAAACGGGCACAGATGGTCCCTTTTACACTAATGGGCACAGATAGTCCCTTCCACATAAACACGGGCACAGATGGTCACTACGCAGTAACGGGCACAGATTGTCCCTTCCACATAAAAATGGGCACAGATGGTCCCTTTTACACTTATGGGCACAGATACTCCCTTCCATATAAAAACGGGCACAGATGGTCCCTACACAGTAACGGGCACAGATGGTCCCTTCCACATAAAAATGGGCACAGATGGTCCCCTTTACACTAATGGGCACAGATGTTCCCTCTACAGTAACGGGCACAGATAGTCGCTTCCACATAAAAATTTGCACAGATGGTCACTTTTACACTAATGGGCACAGATAGTCCCATCCACATAAAAATTTGCACAGATGGTCCCTTTTAAGCTAACGGGCACAGATGGTCCCTACACAGTAACGGGCACAGATGGTCCCTTCCACATAAAAATGGGCACAGATGGTCCCTTTTACACTAATGGGCACAGATAGTCCCTTCCACATAAAAACGGGCACAGATGGTCCCTTTTACACTAATGGGCACAGATAGTCCCTTCCACATAAAAACGGGCAGAGATGGTCCCTTTTACACTAATGGGCACACATAGTTCCTTCCACATAAAAACGGGCACAGATGGTCCCTTTTACACTAATGGGCACAGATAGTCCCTTCCACATAAAAACGGGCACAGATGGTCATTTTTACACTAATGGGCACAGATAGTCCCTTCCACATAAAAACGGGCACAGATGATCCCTTTTACACTAATGGGCACAGATAGTCCCTTCCACATAAAAACGAGCACAGATGGTCCCTTTTTCACTAATGGGCACAGATAGTCCCTTCCACATAAAAACGGGCACAGATGGTCCCTACACAGTAACGGGCACAGATGGTCCCTTCCACATAAAAATGGACACAGATGGTCCCTTTTACACTAATGGGCACAGATAGTCCCAAATAAAAACGGGCACAGATGGTCCCTTTTACACTAATGGGCAGAGATAGTCCCTTCCACATAAAAACAGGCACAGATGGTCACTTTTACACTAATGGGCACAGATAGTCCCTTCCACATAAAAACGGGCACAGATGGTCCCTTTAACACTAATGGGCACAGATAGTCCCTTCCACATAAAAACGGGCACAGATGGTCCTTTTTACACTAATGGGCACAGATAGTCCCTTCCATATAAAAACGGGCACAGACGGTCCCTACACAGTAACGGGCACAGATGGTCCCTTCCACATAAAAATAGGCACAGATGGTCCCTTTTACACTAATGGGCACAGATGTTCCCTCTACAGTAACTGGCACAGATAGTCCCTTACACATAAAAATTTGCACAGATGGTCCCTTTTAAGCTAACGGGCACAGATGGTCCCTACACAGTAACGGGCACAGATGGTCCCTTCCACATAAAAATGGGCAAAGATGGTCCCTTTTACACTAATGGGCACAGATGGTCTCTACACAGTAACGGGCACAGATAGTCCCTTCCACATAAAAACGGGCACAGATGGTCCCTTTTACACTTATGGGCACAGATAGTCCCTTCCATATAAAAATGGGCACAGATGGTCCCTACACAGTAACGGGCACAGATGGTCCCTTCCACATAAAAATGGGCACAGATCTTCCCCTTTACACTAATGGGCACAAATGTTCCCTCTACAGTAACGGGCACAGATAGTCGCTTCCACATAAAAATTTGCACAGATGGTCACTTTTACACTAATGGGCACAGATAGTCCCTTCCACATAAAAATTTGCACAGATGGTCCCTTTTAAGCTAACGGGCACAGATGGTCCCTACACAGTAACGGGCACAGATGGTCCCTTCCAAATAAAAATGGGCACAGATGGTCCCTTTTACACTAATGGGCACAGATGGTCCCTACACAGTAACGGGCACAGATAGTCCCTTCCAGATAAAAACGGGCACAGATGGTCCCTTTTACACTAATGGGCACAGATAGTCCCTTCCACATAAAAACGGGCACAGATGGTCCCTTTTACACTAATGGGCACAGATAGTCCCTTCCACATAAAAACGGGCACAGATGGTCCCTTTTACACTAATGGGCACACATAGTCCCTTCCACATAAAAACGGGCACAGATGGTCCCTTTTACACTAATGGGCACAGATAGTCCCTTCCACATAAAAACGGGCACAGATGGTCACTTTTACACTAATGGGCACAGATAGTCCCTTCCACATAAAAACGGGCACAGATGATCTTTTTTACACTAATGGGCACAGATAGTCCCTTCCACATAAAAACGAGCACAGATGGTCCCTTTTTCACTAATGGGCACAGATAGTCCCTTCCACATAAAAACGGGCACAGATGGTCCCTACACAGTAACGGGCACAGATGGTCCCTTCCACATAAAAATGGACACAGATTGTCCCTTTTACACTAATGGGCACAGATAGTCCCAAATAAAAACGGGCACAGATGGTCCCTTTTACACTAATGGGCACAGATAGTCCCTTCCACATAAAAACAGGCACAGATGGTCACTTTTACACTAATGGGCACAGATAGTCCCTTCCACATAAAAACGGGCACAGATGGTCCCTTTTACACTAATGGGCACAGATAGTCCCTTCCACATAAAAACGGGCACAGATGGTCCCTTTTACACTAATGGGCACAGACAGTCCCTTCCACATAAAAACGGGCACAGATGGTCCCTACACAGTAACGGGCACAGATGGTACCTTCCACATAAAAATGGGCACAGATGGTCCCTTTTACACTAATGGGCACAGATGGTCCTTACACAGTAACGAGCACAGATAGTCCCTTCCACATAAAAACGGGCACAGATGGTCCCTTTTACACTAATGGGCACAGATAGTCCCTTCCACATAAAAACGGGCACAGATGGTCCCTACACAGTAACGGGCACAGATGGTCCCTTCCACATAAAAATGGGCACAGATGGTCCCTTTTACACTAATGGGCACAGATGTTCCCTCTACAGTAACGGGCACAGATAGTCGCTTCCACATAAAAATTTGCACAGATGGTCACTTTTACACTAATGGGCACAGATAGTCCCTTCCACATAAAAATTTGCACAGATGGTCCCTTTTAAGCTAACGGGCACAGATGGTCCCTACACAGTAACGGGCACAAATGGTCCCTTCCAAATAAAAATGGGCACAGATGGTCCCTTTTACACTAATGGGCACAGATGGTCCCTACACAGTAACGGGCACAGATAGTCCCTTCCAGATAAAAACGGGCACAGATGGTCCCTTTTACACTAATGGGCACAGATAGTCCCTTCCACATAAAAACGGGCACAGATGGTCCCTTTTACACTAATGGGCACAGATAGTCCCTTCCACATAAAAACGGGCACAGATGGTCACTTTTACACTAATGGGCACAGATAGTCCCTTCCACATAAAAACGGGCACAGATGGTCACTTTTACACTAATGGGCACAGATAGTCCCTTCCACATAAAAACGGGCACAGATGATCTTTTTTACACTAATGGGCACAGATAGTCCCTTCCACATAAAAACGGGCACAGATGGTCCCTTTTACACTAATGGGCACAGATAGTCCCTTCCACATAAAAACGGGCACAGATGGTCCCTTTTACACTAATGGGCACAGATAGTCCCTTTCACATAAAAACGGGCACAGATGGTCACTTTTACACTAATGGGCACAGATAGTCCCTTCCACATAAAAACGGGCACAGATGATCTTTTTTACACTAATGGGCACAGATAGTCCCTTCCACATAAAAACGAGCACAGATGGTCCCTTTTTCACTAATGGGCACAGATAGTCCCTTCCACATAAAAACGGGCACAGATGGTCCCTACACAGTAACGGGCACAGATGGTCCCTTCCACATAAAAATGGACACAGATTGTCCCTTTTACACTAATGGGCACAGATAGTCCCAAATAAAAACGGGCACAGATGGTCCCTTTTACACTAATGGGCACACATAGTCCCTTCCACATAAAAACGGGCACAGATGGTCCCTTTTACACTAATGGGCACAGATAGTCCCTTCCACATAAAAACGGGCACAGATGGTCACTTTTACACTAATGGGCACAGATAGTCCCTTCCACATAAAAACGGGCACAGATGATCTTTTTTACACTAATGGGCACAGATAGTCCCTTCCACATAAAAACGAGCACAGATGGTCCCTTTTTCACTAATGGGCACAGATAGTCCCTTCCACATAAAAACGGGCACAGATGGTCCCTACACAGTAACGGGCACAGATGGTCCCTTCCACATAAAAATGGACACAGATTGTCCCTTTTACACTAATGGGCACAGATAGTCCCAAATAAAAACGGGCACAGATGGTCCCTTTTACACTAATGGGCACAGATAGTCCCTTCCACATAAAAACAGGCACAGATGGTCACTTTTACACTAATGGGCACAGATAGTCCCTTCCACATAAAAACGGGCACAGATGGTCCCTTTTACACTAATGGGCACAGATAGTCCCTTCCACATAAAAACGGGCACAGATGGTCCCTTTTACACTAATGGGCACAGACAGTCCCTTCCACATAAAAACGGGCACAGATGGTCCCTACACAGTAACGGGCACAGATGGTCCCTTCCACATAAAAATGGGCACAGATGGTCCCTTTTTACACTAATGGGCACAGATGGTCCTTACACAGTAACGAGCACAGATAGTCCCTTCCACATAAAAACGGGCACAGATGGTCCCTTTTACACTAATGGGCACAGATAGTCCTTTCCACATAAAAACGGGCACAGATGGTCCCTACACAGTAACGGGCACAGATGGTCCCTTCCACATAAAAATGGGCACAGATGGTCCCTTTTACACTAATGGGCACAGATGTTCCCTCTACAGTAACGGGCACAGATAGTCGCTTCCACATAAAAATTTCCACAGATGGTCACTTTTACACTAATGGGCACAGATAGTCCCTTCCACATAAAAATTTGCACAGATGGTCCCTTTTAAGCTAACGGGCACAGATGGTCCCTACACAGTAACGGGCACAAATGGTCCCTTCCAAATAAAAATGGGCACAGATGGTCCCTTTTACACTAATGGGCACAGATGGTCCCTACACAGTAACGGGCACAGATAGTCCCTTCCACATAAAAACGGGCACAGATGGTCCCTTTTACACTAATGGGCACAGATAGTCCCTTCCACATAAAAACGGGCACAGATGGTCCCTTTTACACTAATGGGCACAGATAGTCCCTTCCACATAAAAACGGGCACAGATGGTCCCTTTTACACTAATGGGCACAGATAGTCCCTTCCACATAAAAACGGGCACAGATGGTCACTTTTACACTAATGGGCACAGATAGTCCCTTCCACATAAAAACGGGCACAGATGGTCACTTTTACACTAATGGGCACAGATAGTCCCTTCCACATAAAAACGGGCACAGATGATCTTTTTTACACTAATGGGCACAGATAGTCCCTTCCACATAAAAACGGGCACAGATGGTCCCTTTTACACTAATGGGCACAGATAGTCCCTTCCACATAAAAACGGGCACAGATGGTCCCTTTTACACTAATGGGCACAGATAGTCCCTTTCACATAAAAACGGGCACAGATGGTCACTTTTACACTAATGGGCACAGATAGTCCCTTCCACATAAAAACGGGCACAGATGATCTTTTTTACACTAATGGGCACAGATAGTCCCTTCCACATAAAAACGAGCACAGATGGTCCCTTTTTCACTAATGGGCACAGATAGTCCCTTCCACATAAAAACGGGCACAGATGGTCCCTACACAGTAACGGGCACAGATGGTCCCTTCCACATAAAAATGGACACAGATTGTCCCTTTTACACTAATGGGCACAGATAGTCCCAAATAAAAACGGGCACAGATGGTCCCTTTTACACTAATGGGCACAGATAGTCCCTTCCACATAAAAACGGGCACAGATGATCTTTTTTACACTAATGGGCACAGATAGTCCCTTCCACATAAAAACGGGCACAGATGGTCCCTTTTACACTAATGGGCACAGATAGTCCCTTCCACATAAAAACGGGCACAGATGGTCCCTTTTACACTAATGGGCACAGATAGTCCCTTCCACATAAAAACGGGCACAGATGGTCACTTTTACACTAATGGGCACAGATAGTCCCTTCCACATAAAAACGGGCACAGATGATCTTTTTTACACTAATGGGCACAGATAGTCCCTTCCACATAAAAACGAGCACAGATGGTCCCTATTTCACTAATGGGCACAGATAGTCCCTTCCACATAAAAACGGGCACAGATGGTCCCTACACAGTAACGGGCACAGATGGTCCCTTCCACATAAAAATGGACACAGATTGTCCCTTTTACACTAATGGGCACAGATAGTCCCAAATAAAAACGGGCACAGATGGTCCCTTTTACACTAATGGGCACAGATAGTCCCTTCCACATAAAAACAGGCACAGATGGTCACTTTTACACTAATGGGCACAGATAGTCCCTTCCACATAAAAACGGGCACAGATGGTCCCTTTTACACTAATGGGCACAGATAGTCCCTTCCACATAAAAACGGGCACAGATGGTCCCTTTAACACTAATGGGCACAGACAGTCCCTTCCACATAAAAACGGTCACAGATGGTCCCTACACAGTAACGGGCACAGATGGTCCCTTCCACATAAAAATGGGCACAGATGGTCCCTTTTACACTAATGGGCACAGATGGTCCTTACACAGTAACGAGCACAGATAGTCCCTTCCACATAAAAACGGGCACAGATGGTCACTTTTACACTAATGGGCACAGATAGTCCCTTCCACATAAAAACGGGCACAGATGATCTTTTTTACACTAATGGGCACAGATGGTCCCTTCCACATAAAAACGAGCACAGATGGTCCCTTTTTCACTAATGGGCACAGATAGTCCCTTCCACATAAAAACGGGCACAGATGGTCCCTACACAGTAACGGGCACAGATGGTCCCTTCCACATAAAAATGGACACAGATTGTCCCTTTTACACTAATGGGCACAGATAGTCCCTTCCACATAAAAACGGGCACAGATGGTCCCTACACAGTAACGGGCACAGATGGTCCCTTCCACATAAAAATGGGCACAGATGGTCCCTTTTACACTAATGGGCACAGATGGTCCTTACACAGTAACGAGCACAGATAGTCCCTTCCACATAAAAACGGGCACAGATGGTCCCTTTTACACTAATGGGCACAGATAGTCCCTTCCACATAAAAACGGGCACAGATGGTCCCTACACAGTAATTGGCACAGATGGTCCCTTCCACATAAAAATGGGCACAGATGGTCCCTTTTACACTTATGGGCACAGATAGTCCCTTCCATATAAAAACGGGCACAGATGGTCCCTACACAATAACGGGCACAGATGGTCCCTTCCACATAAAAATGGGCACAGATGGTCCCTTTTACAATAATGGGCACAGATGTTCCCTCTACAGTAACGGGCACAGATAGTCCCTTCCACATAAAAATTTGCACAGATGGTCACTTTTACACTAATGGGCACAGATAGTCCTTTCCACATAAAAACGGGCACAGATGGTCCCTTTTACGCTAATGGGCACAGATGGTCCCTACACAGTAACGGGCACAGATAGTCCCTTCCACATAAAAACGGGCACAGATGGTCCCTTTTACACTAATGTGCACAGATAGTCCCTTCCACATAAAAACGGGCACAGATTGTCCCTTTTACACTAGTGGGCACAGATAGTCCCTTCCACATAAAAACGGGCATAGATGGTCCCTTTAACACTAATGGGCACAGATAGTCCCTTCCACATAAAAACGGGCACAGATGGTCCCTTTTACACTAATGGGCACAGATAGTCCCTTCCACATAAAAACGGGCACAGATGGTCCCTTTTACACTAATGGGCACAGATAGTCCCTTCCACATAAAAACGGGCACAGATGGTCCCTACACAGTAACGGGCACAGATGGTCCCTTCCACATAAAAATGGGCACAGATGGTCCCTTTTACACTTATGGGCACAAATAGTCCCTTCCATATAAAAACGGGCACAGATGGTCCCTACACAGTAACGGGCACAGATGGTCCCTTCCACATAAAAATGGGCACAGATGGTCCCTTTTACACTAATGGGCACAGATGTTCCCTCTACAGTAACGGGCACAGATAGTCGCTTCCACATAAAAATTTGCACAGATGGTCACTTTTACACTAATGGGCACAGATAGTCCCTTCCACATAAAAATTTGCACAGATGGTCCCTTTTAAGCTAACGGGCACAGATGGTCCCTACACAGTAACGGCACAGATGGTCCCTTCCAAATAAAAATGGGCACAGATGGTCCCTTTTACACTAATGGGCACAGATGGTCCCTACACAGTAACGGGCACAGATAGTCCCTTCCAGATAAAAACGGGCACAGATGGTCCCTTTTACACTAATGGGCACAGATAGTCCCTTCCACATAAAAACGGGCACAGATGGTCCCTTTTACACTAATGGGCACAGATAGTCCCTTCCACATAAAAACGGGCACAGATGGTCACTTTTACACTAATGGGCACAGATAGTCCCTTCCACATAAAAACGGGCACAGATGGTCACTTTTACACTAATGGGCACAGATAGTCCCTTCCACATAAAAACGGGCACAGATGATCTTTTTTACACTAATGGGCACAGATAGTCCCTTCCACATAAAAACGGGCACAGATGGTCCCTTTTACACTAATGGGCACAGATAGTCCCTTCCACATAAAAACGGGCACAGATGGTCCCTTTTACACTAATGGGCACAGATAGTCCCTTCCACATAAAAACGGGCACAGATGGTCACTTTTACACTAATGGGCACAGATAGTCCCTTCCACATAAAAACGGGCACAGATGATCTTTTTTACACTAATGGGCACAGATAGTCCCTTCCACATAAAAACGATCACAGATGGTCCCTTTTTCACTAATGGGCACAGATAGTCCCTTCCACATAAAAACGGGCACAGATGGTCCCTACACACTAACGGGAACAGATGGTCCCTTCCACATAAAAATGGACACAGATTGTCCCTTTTACACTAATGGGCACAGATAGTCCCAAATAAAAACGGGCACAGATGGTCGCTTTTACACTAATGGGCACAGATAGTCCCTTCCACATAAAAACAGGCACAGATGGTCACTTTTACACTAATGGGCACAGATAGTCCCTTCCACATAAAAACGGGCACAGATGGTCCCTTTTACACTAATGGGCACAGATAGTCCCTTCCACATAAAAACGGGCACAGATGGTCCCTTTTACACTAATGGGCACAGACAGTCCCTTCCACATAAAAACGGGCACAGATGGTCCCTACACAGTAACGGGCACAGATGGTCCCTTCCACATAAAAATGGGCACAGATGGTCCCTTTTACACTAATGGGCACAGATGGTCCTTACACAGTAACGAGCACAGATAGTCCCTTCCACATAAAAACGGGCACAGATGGTCCCTTTTACACTAATGGGCACAGATAGTCCCTTCCACATAAAAACGGGCACAGATGGTCCCTACACAGTAACGGGCACAGATGGTCCCTTCTACATAAAAATGGGCACAGATGGTCCCTTTTACACTTATGGGCACAGATAGTCCCTTCCATATAAAAACGGGCACAGATGGTCCCTACACAATAACGGGCACAGATGGTCCCTTCCACATAAAAATGGGCACAGATGGTCCCTTTTACACTAATGGGCACAGATGTTCCCTCTACAGTAACGGGCACAGATAGTCCCTTCACATAAAAATTTGCACAGATGGTCACTTTTACACTAATGGGCACAGATAGTCCTTTCCACATAAAAACGGGCACAGATGGTCCCTTTTACGCTATAGGGCACAGATGGTCCCTACACAGTAACGGGCACAGATAGTCCCTTCCACATAAAAACGTGCACAGATGGTCCCTTTTACACTAATGTGCACAGATAGTCCCTTCCACATAAAAACGGGCACAGATTGTCCCTTTTACACTAGTGGGCACAGATAGTCCCTTCCACATAAAAACGGGCATAGATGGTCCCTTTTACACTAATGGGCACAGATAGTCCCTTCCACATAAAAACGGGCACAGATGGTCCCTACGCAGTAACGGGCACAGATGGTCCCTTCCACATAAAAATGGGCACAGATGGTCACTTTTACACTTATGGGCACAGATAGTCCCTTCCATATAAAAACGGGCACAGATGGTCCCTACACAGTAACGGGCACAGATGGTCCCTTCCACATAAAAATAGGCACAGATGGTCCCTTTTACACTAATGGGCACAGATGTTCCCTCTACAGTAACGGGCACAGATAGTCCCATCCACATAAAAATTTGCACAGATGGTCCCTTTTAAGCTAACGGGCACAGATGGTCCCTACACAGTAACGGGCACAGATGGTCCCTTCCACATAAAAATGGGCACAGATGGTCCCTTTTACACTAATGGGCACAGATAGTCCCTTCCACATAAAAACGGTCATAGATGGTCCCTTTTACACTAATGGGCACAGATAGTCCCTTCCACATAAAAACGGTCATAGATGGTCCCTTTTACACTAATGGGCACAGATAGTCCCTTCCACATAAAAACGGGCGCAGATGGTCCCTTTTGCACTAATGGGCACAGATAGTCCCTTCCACATAAAAACGAACACAGATGGTCCCTTTTTCACTAATGGGCACAGATAGTCCCTTGCACATAAAAACGGGCACAGATGGTCCCTACACAGTAACGGGCACAGATGATCCCTTCCACATAAAAATGGACACAGATGGTCCCTTTTACACTAATGGGCACAGATAGTCCCACATAAAAACGGGCACAGATGGTCCCTTTTACACTAATGGGCACAGATAGTCCCTTCCACATAAAAACAGGCACAGATGGTCACTTTTACACTAATGGGCACAGATAGTCCCTTCCACATAAAAACGGGCACAGATGGTCCCTTTTACACTAATGGGCACAGATAGTCCCCTCCACATAAAAACGGGCACAGATGGTCCCTTTTACACTAATGGGCACAGACAGTCCCTTCCACATAAAAACGGGCACAGATGGTCCCTACACAGTAATGGGCACAGATGGTCCCTTCCACATAAAAATGGGCACAGATGGTCCCTTTTACACTAATGGGAACAGATGGTGCTTACACAGTAACGAGCACAGATAGTCCCTTCCACATAAAAACGGGCACAGATGGTCCCTTTTACACTAATGGGCACAGATAGTCCCTTCCACATAAAAACGGGCACAGATGGTCACTTTTACACTAATGGGCACAGATAGTCCCTTCCACATAAAAACGGGCACAGATGGTCCGTTTTACACTAATGGGCACAGATAGTCCCTTCCACATAAAAACGGGCACAGATGGTCCCTTTTTCACTAATGGGCACAGATAGTCCCTTCCACATAAAAACGGGCACAGATGGTCCCTAGACAGTAACGGCCACACATGGTCCCTTCCACATAAAAATGGACACAGATGGTCCCTTTTACACTAATGGGCACAGATAGTCCCACATAAAAACGGGCACACATGGTCCCTTTTACACTAATGGGCACAGATAGTCCCTTCCACATAAACACGGGCACAGATGGTCCCTACGCAGTAACGGGCACAGATGGTCCCTTCCACATAAAAATGGGCACAGATGGTCCCTTTTACACTTATGGGCACAGATAGTCCCTTCCATATAAAAACGGGCACAGATGGTCCCTACACAGTAACGGGCACAGATGGTCCCTTCCACATAAAAATGGGCACAGATGGTCCCCTTTACACTAATGGGCACAGATGTTCCCTCTACAGTGACGGGCACAGATAGTCCCTTCCACATAAAAATTTGCACAGATGGTCACTTTTACACTAATGGGCACAGATAGTCCCTTCCACATAAAAACGGGCACAGATGGTCCCTTTTACACTAATGGGCACAGATAGTCCCTTCCACATAAAAACGGGCATAGATGGTCCCTTTTGCACTAATAAGCACACATAGTCCCTTCCACATAAAAACGGGCACAGATGGTCCCTTTTACACTAATGGGCACAGATAGTCCCTTCCACATAAAAACGGGCACAGATGGTCACTTTTAGACTAATGGGCACAGATAGTCCCTTCCACATAAAAACGGGCACAGATGGTCCCTTTTACACTAATGGGCACAGATAGTCCCTTCCACATAAAAACGAGCACAGATGGTCCCTTTTTCACTAATGGGCACAGATAGTCCCTTCCACATAAAAACGGGCACAGATGGTCCCTACACAGTAACGGGCACAGATGGTCCCTTCCACATAAAAATGGACACAGATGGTCCCTTTCACACTAATGGGCACAGATAGTCCCACATAAAAACGGGCACAGATGGTCACTTTTACACTACTGGGCACATATAGTCCCTTCCACATAAAAACAGGCACAGATGGTCACTTTTACACTAATGGGCACAGATAGTCCCTTCCACATAAAAACGGGCACAGATGGTCCCTTTTACACTAATGGGCACAGATAGTCCCTTCCACATAAAAACGGGCACAGATGGTCCCTTTTACACTAATGGGCACAGACAGTCCCTTCCACATAAAAACGGGCACAGATGGTCCCTTTTACACTAATGGGCACAGACAGTCCCTTCCACATAAAAACGGGCACAGATGGTCCCTACACAGTAACGAGCACAGATGGTCCCTTCCACATAAAAATGAGCACAGATGGTCCTTTTTACACTAATGGGCACAGATGGTCCTTACACAGTAACGAGCACAGATAGTCCCTTCCACATAAAAACGGGCACAGATGGTCCCTTTTACACTAATGGGCACAGATAGTCCCTTCCACATAAAAACGGGCATAGATGGTCCCTTTTACACTAATGGGCACAGATAGTCCCTTCCACATAAAAACGGGCGCAGATGGTCCCTTTTGCACTAATGGGCACAGATAGTCCCTTCCACATAAAAACGGGCACAGATGGTCCCTTTTACACTAATCGGCACAGATAGTCCATTCCACATAAAAACAGGCACAGATAGTCACTTTTACACTAATGGGAACAGATAGTCCCTTCCCCATAAAAACGGGCACAGATGGTCCCTTTTACACTAATGGGCACAGATAGTCCCCTCCACATAAAAACGGGCACAGATGGTCCCTTTTACACTAATGGGCACAGACAGTCCCTTCCACATAAAAACGGGCACAGATGGTCCCTACACAGTAATGGGCACAGATGGTCCCTTTTACACTAATGGGCACAGATGTTCCTTACACAGTAACGAGCACAGATAGTCCCTTCCACATAAAAACGGGCACAGATGGTCCCTTTTACACTAATGGGCACAGATAGTCCCTTCCACATAAAAACGGGCACAGATGGTCCCTACACAGTAACGGGCACAGATGGTCCCTTCCACATAAAAACGGGCACAGATGGTCCCTTTTACACTAATGGGCACAGATAGTCCCCTCCACATAAAAACGGGCACAGATGGTCCCTTTTACACTAATGGGCACAGACAGTCCCTTCCACATAAAAACGGGCACAGATGGTCCCTACACAGTGATGGGCACAGATGGTCCCTTTTACACTAATGGGCACAGATGGTCCTTACACAGTAACGAGCACAGATAGTCCCTTCCATATAAAAACGGGCACAGATGGTCCCTTTTACACTAATGGGCACAGATAGTCCCTTCCACATAAAAACGGGCACAGATGGTCCCTACACAGTAACGGGCACAGATGGTCCCTTCCACATAAAAATGGGCACAGATGGTCCTTTTTACACTTATGGGCATAGATAGTCCCTTCGATATAAAAACGGGCACAGATGGTCCCTACACAGTAACGGGCACAGATGGTCCCTTCCACATAAAAATGGGCACAGATGGTCCCTTTTACACTAATGGGCACAGATGTTCCCTCTACAGTAACGGGCACAGATACTCCATTCCACATAAAAATTTGCACAGATGGTCACTTTTACACTAATGGGCACAGATAGTCCTTTCCACATAAAAACGGGCACAGATGGTCCCTTTTACGCTAATGGGCACAGATGGTCCCTACACAGTAACGGGCACAAATTGTCCCTTCCACATAAAAACTGGCACAGATGGTCCCTTTTACACTAATGGGCACAGATAGTCCCTTCCACATAAAAACGGGCATAGATGGTCCCTTTTACACTAATGGGCACAGATAGTCCCTTCCACATAAAAACGGGCGCAGATGGTCCCTTTTGCACTAATGGGCACAGATAGTCCCTTCCACATAAAAACGGGCACAGATGGTCCCTTTTACACTAATCGGCACAGATAGTCCATTCCACATAAAAACAGGCACAGATGGTCACTTTTACACTAATGGGAACAGATAGTCCCTTCCACATAAAAACGGGCACAGATGGTCCCTTTTACACTAATGGGCACAGATAGTCCCCTCCACATAAAAACGGGCACAGATGGTCCCTTTTACACTAATGGGCACAGACAGTCCCTTCCACATAAAAACGGGCACAGATGGTCCCTACACAGTAATGGGCACAGATGGTCCCTTTTACACTAATGGGCACAGATGTTCCTTACACAGTAACGAGCACAGATAGTCCCTTCCACATAAAAACGGGCACAGATGGTCCCTTTTACACTAATGGGCACAGATAGTCCCTTCCACATAAAAACGGGCACAGATGGTCCCTACACAGTAACGGGCACAGATGGTCCCTTCCACATAAAAACGGGCACAGATGGTCCCTTTTACACTAATGGGCACAGATAGTCCCCTCCACATAAAAACGGGCACAGATGGTCCCTTTTACACTAATGGGCACAGACAGTCCCTTCCACATAAAAACGGGCACAGATGGTCCCTACACAGTAATGGGCACAGATGGTCCCTTTTACACTAATGGGCACAGATGGTCCTTACACAGTAACGAGCACAGATAGTCCCTTCCATATAAAAACGGGCACAGATGGTCCCTTTTACACTAATGGGCACAGATAGTCCCTTCCACATAAAAACGGGCACAGATGGTCCCTACACAGTAACGGGCACAGATGGTCCCTTCCACATAAAAATGGGCACAGATGGTCCTTTTTACACTTATGGGCATAGATAGTCCCTTCGATATAAAAACGGGCACAGATGGTCCCTACACAGTAACGGGCACAGATAGTCGCTTCCACATAAAAATTTGCAGAGATGGTCACTTTTACACTAATGTGCACAGATAGTCCCTTCCACATAAAAATTTGCACAGATGGTCCCTTTTAAGCTAACGGGCACAGATGGTCCCTACACAGTAACGGGCAAAGATGGTCCCTTCCACATAAAAATGGGCACAGATGGTCCCTTTTACACTAATGGGCACAGATGGTCCCTACACAGTAACGGGCACAGATAGTCCCTTCCACATAAAAACGGGCACAGATGGTCCCTTTTACACTAATGGGCACAGACAGTCCCTTCCACATAAAAACGGGCACAGATGGTCCCTACACAGTAATGGGCACAGATGGTCCCTTTTACACTAATGGGCACAGATGGTCCTTACACAGTAACGAGCACAGATAGTCCCTTCCATATAAAAACGGGCACAGATGGTCCCTTTTACACTAATGGGCACAGATAGTCCCTTCCACATAAAAACGGGCACAGATGGTCCCTACACAGTAACGGGCACAGATGGTCCCTTCCACATAAAAATGGGCACAGATGGTCCTTTTTACACTTATGGGCATAGATAGTCCCTTCGATATAAAAACGGGCACAGATGGTCCCTACACAGTAACGGGCACAGATGGTCCCTTCCACATAAAAATGGGCACAGATGGTCCCTTTTACACTAATGGGCACAGATGTTCCCTCTACAGTAACGGGCACAGATACTCCATTCCACATAAAAATTTGCACAGATGGTCACTTTTACACTAATGGGCACAGATAGTCCTTTCCACATAAAAACGGGCACAGATGGTCCCTTTTACGCTAATGGGCACAGATGGTCCCTACACAGTAACGGGCACAAATTGTCCCTTCCACATAAAAACTGGCACAGATGGTCCCTTTTACACTAATGGGCACAGATAGTCCCTTCCACATAAAAACGGGCACAGATGGTCCCTTGTACACTAGTGGGCACAGATAGTCCCTTCCACATAAAAAGGGGCATAGATGGTCCCTTTTACACTAATGGGCACAGATAGTCCCTTCCACATAAAAACGGGCACAGATGGTCCCTTTTACACTAATGGGCACAGATAGTCCCTTCCACATAAAAACGGGCACAGATGGTCCCTTTTACACTAATGGGCACAGATAGTCCCTTCCACATAAAAACGGGCACAGATGGTCCCTTTTACACTAATGGGCACAGATAGTCCCTTCCACTTAAAAACGGGCATAGATATTCCCTTTTACACTAATGGGCACAGATAGTCCCTTCCACTTAAAAACGGGCGCAGATGGTCCCTTTTGCACTAATGGGCACAGATAGTCCCTTCCACATAAAAACGGGCACAGATGGTCACTTTTACACTAATGGGCACAGATAGTCCCTTCCACATAAAAACGGGCACAGATGGTCCCTTTTACACTAATGTGCACAGATAGTCCCTTCCACATAAAAACGGGCACAGATGGTCCCTTTTTCACTAATGGGCACAGATAATCCCTTCCACATAAAAACGGGCACAGATGGTCCCTACACAGTAACGGGCACAGATGGTCCCTTCCACATAAAAATGGGCACAGATGGTCCCTTTTACACTAATGGGCACAGATGGTGCTTACACAGTAACGAGCACAGATAGTCCCTTCCACATAAAAACGGGCACAGATGGTCCCTTTTACACTAATGGGCACAGATAGTCCCTTCCACATAAAAACGGGCACAGATGGTCCCTACACAGTAACGTGCACAGATGGTCCCTTCCACATAAAAATGGGCACAGATGGTCCCTTTTACACTTATGGGCACAGATAGTCCCTTCCATATAAAAACGGGCACAGATGGTCCCTACACAGTAACGGGCACAGATGGTCCCTTCCACATAAAAATGGGCACTGATGGTCCCTTTTACACTAATGGGCGCAGATGTTCCCTCTACAGTAACTGGCACAGATAGTCCCTTCCACATAAAAATTTGCACAGATGGTCACTTTTACACTAATGGGCACAGATAGTCCTTTCCACATAAAAACGGGCACAGATGGTCCCTTTTACGCTAATGGGCACAGATGGTCCCTACACAGTAACGGGCACAGATTGTCCCTTCCACATAAAAACGAGCACAGATGGTCACTTTTACACTAATGGGCACAGATAGTCCCTTCCACATAAAAACGGGCACAGATGGTCCCTTTTACACTAATGGGCACAGATAGTCCCTTCACATAAAAACGGGCACAGATGGTCCCTTTTTCACTAATGGGCACAGATAGTCCCTTCCACATAAAAACGGGCACAGATGGTCCCTACACAGTAACGGGCACAGATGGTCCCTTCCACATAAAAATGGGCACAGATGGTCCCTTTTACACTAATGGGCACAGATGGTGCTTACACAGTAACGAGCACAGATAGTCCCTTCCACATAAAAACGGGCACAGATGGTCCCTTTTACACTAATGGGCACAGGTAGTCCCACATAAAAACGGGCACACATGGTCCCTTTTACACTAATGGGCACAGATAGTCCCTTCCACATAAAAACGGGCACAGATGGTCCCTTTTACACTAATGGGCACAGATAGTCCCTTCCACATAAAAACGGGCACAGATGGTCCCTACACAGTAACGGGCACAGATGGTCCCTTCCACATAAAAATGGGCACAGATGGTCCCTTTTACACTTATGGGCACAGATAGTCCCTTCCATATAAAAACGGGCACAGATGGTCCCTACACAGTAACGGGCACAGATGGTCCCTTCCACATAAAAATGGGCACAGATGGTCCCTTTTACACTAATGGGCACAGATGTTCCCTCTACAGTAACTGGCACAGATAGTCCCTTCCACATAAAATTTGCACAGATGGTCACTTTTACACTAATGGGCACAGATAGTCCTTTCCACATAAAAACGGGGACAGATGGTCCCTTTTACGCTAATGGGCACAGATGGTCCCTACACAGTAACGGGCACAGATTGTCCCTTCCACATAAAAACTGGCACAGATGGTCCCTTTTACACTAGTGGGCACAGATAGTCCCTTCCACATAAAAACGGGCATAGATGGTCCCTTTTACACTAATGGGCACAGATAGTCCCTTCCACATAAAAACGGGCACAGATGGTCCCTTTTACACTAATGGGCACAGATAGTCCCTTCCACATAAAAACGGGCACAGATGGTCACTTTTACACTAATGGGCACAGAAAGTCCCTTCCACATAAAAACGGGCACAGATGGTCCCTTTTACAGTAATGGGCACAGATAGTCCCTTCCACATAAAAACGGGCACAGATGGTCCCTTTTTCACTAATGGGCACAGATAGTCCCTTCCACATAAAAACGGGCACAGATGGTCCCTACACAGTAACTGCCACAGATGGTCCCTTCCACATAAAAATGGACACAGATGGTCCCTTTTACACTAATGGGCACAGGTAGTCCCACATAAAAACGGGCACACATGGTCCCTTTTACACTAATGGGCACAGATAGTCCCTTCCACATAAAAACGGGCATAGATGGTCCCTTTTACACTAATGGGCACACATAGTCCCTTCCACATAAAAACGGGCACAGATGGTCCCTTTTACACTAATGGGCACAGATAGTCCCACATAAAAACGGGCACAGATGGTCACTTTTACACTAATGGGCACAGATAGTCCCTTCCACATAAAAACGGGCACAGATGGTCCCTTTTACACTAATGGGCACCGATAGTCCCTTCCACATAAAAACGAGCACAGATGGTCCCTTTTTCACTAATGGGCACAGATAGTCCCTTCCACATAAAAACGGGCACAGATGGTCCCTACACAGTAACGGGCACAGATGGTCCCTTCCACATAAAAATGGACACAGATGGTCCCTTTTACACTAATGGGCACAGATAGTCCCACATAAAAACGGGCACAGATGGTCCCTTTTACACTAATGGTCACAGATAGTCCCTTCCACATAAAAACGGGCACAGATGGTCCCTTGTACACTAGTGGGCACAGATAGTCCCTTCCACATAAAAATGGGCATAGATGGTCCCTTTTACACTAATGGGCACAGATAGTCCCTTCCACATAAAAACGGGCACAGATGGTCCCTTTTACACTAATGGGCACAGATAGTCCCTTCCACATAAAAACGGGCACAGATGGTCACTTTTACACTAATGGGCACAGATAGTCCCTTCCACATAAAAACGGGCACAGATGGTCCCTTTTACACTAATGGGCACAGATGGTCCCTTCCACATAAAAACTTGCACAGATGGTCTCTTTTTCACTAATGGGCACAGATAGTCCCTTCCACATAAAAACGGGCACAGATGGTCCCTACACAGTAACGGCCACAGATGGTCCCTTCCACATAAAAATGGACACAGATGGTCCCTTTTACACTAATGGGCACAGGTAGTCCGACATAAAAACGGGCACACATGGTCCCTTTTACACTAATGGGCACAGATAGTCCCTTCCACATAAAAACGGGCACAGATGGTCCCTTTTACACTAATGGGCACAGATAGTCCCTTCCACATAAAAACGGGCACAGATGGTCCCTTTTACACTAATGGGCACAGATAGTCCCTTCCACATAAAAACAGAATTCTCCACAGGTAATGATTTCAGATATCATTCTTCTACAGAAGTATTTAATGCTTACTATTGGAGCTATGGCGGTTTAGATCATGACAGATACATTCCAAACAAAATTTATCAACTACCAGACGAATGGGCAACTACAGACCATATGAATCATTTCAACATTGAGTATGTCTCCGATCCAAAAATGAAAAAGTAATATGAATATTTATTTCCTTCTACATCAATGGGTTTAACAAAAGCTGGATTATCTAGAATAAATCAATCTATAGAAGCATTTGTCTATTGTATTCTAGGCAGTCAAGTGCAAACAAGAAGCAGCATTATTGGTGACAGCGGCAGTGCACAAGAAACGCAAAAAGTATTTTTACAACTGTTTGAAAGCTCTGTTGTTGAAATCAATATTTCAAAATCTATCCAAAGATATCAATTCGCTCTTCAACAAGCAAAACAAAAATTAGATCTTGCTGTTGCTCTCGGGTGTTGGCTCTGTACATCGTTTTTAGTTTTGAATAATTCCCCCATTGTTGGTTACAATAACAAGTTGCAAAAAGCCTCACAGAATATGAAAATTGGTGTAAATAATATCAACAAAGAAATTATTCATGTTGTTAAACATAATTTAGGTCCATCTAAAAAAAATCAACCTCAGGAGAAACCAACTCCACCTATAGAAGAAAAACATGAAACAGTAAAAAAATCTCCTCTTCCTAAAATAGAAAAACATGAAAGCAATAAGGCAGCTATAATAATTGTCATTGCTGGAGTTGCCTGGTATCTATTTAGGTAGATATTTAGATATATATAATGGACGAACTCTGCAGTTGTGAAACTAAAATCTTAGACTATGAAAATTATTTTTATTATTGTCAAGAGTGTGGAAAAATATTTTATATTTGCCCAACCTTAATTTTAGATCACGATAACTTATTCAAACAAGAAGGCAGATCTGTCAGACCATCTAATTTCAGCCCATCCAAACATTTTAGAAATTGGATTTATTTAATCCTTGGTCGATCTCCATATATTCCAAAATGTGTTATAAAAAAATGCAGAGATGATCTTCCCGATTCAAATATAAAACAACAAATATTTTCCATAAGAAAATCCTTGAAGAAAATTCGCAGAACAGAATTAAATAAATTTACCAGCGCAATCTGGTCCATGGCCACAGAAAAAAAATCTTCCAACCATGGATGGAAATCTTCTTCATAAAAATGAAATGATATTTCTGACCGTATTAAAAAATATAAAACATAAAAAGACATATTATCCCTATTTCATTTATAAAATCTGGGATCTAATCCTTCCACAGGAAAACCGTGAAATATTAGATTTTATTCATTTAAAAATCAATTTTGTAATAAAGAAAAATGATGCAACTTGGAAAAAAGTTTGTGAACAAACAAAACTTTAATTCAGAGAAACAGAGCTCTACTGAGTCATAATTTCCTATCTAACCTCAACAGGCCACCCCTCCCCTATTGATTTTGCAAACTGAGCTACCACCCCTCCCCTATTGATTTTCCCAAGGTGATGACGTCATCACTTCCCTATTGATTTTGTAGACTGAGCTACCTCCCCTCCCCTCCTAGTAGTAGAGAGGGACGGTATTCTGGCTCATAGCTCAATAAAATAAATAAATTATTTAGACCACCCCTCCCCTCCCCTCCTAGAGAACGGCTAGTGAGTTATGAGCTAGAATCCGTCCCTCTCTACTACTAAAGCACATGTATAGAGGTGTACAAAAGTGCTACTCTAATGCCTCTATACATTGGATAGAGTTTTTACGTTTCTGTACAAAAAAAGATATCAAGCATGCTTTGAATGATGGTGAACACACCGTTTTTGACAAAGATCTTAATAAAACATATCATCTTGATGGTTTTTGTCCAGATAGTCAGGAATGCTTTGAATTCCTTGGGTGCCTTTATCATTCACATCCAAAATGTTTTGACAGTGATTCGGTTCATTTGCTAAGAAAGGACGTTAAAAACAAACAGGTTTATCAAGAGACCATGAACAGGCTAAAAAGACTTGAATATCTCGGGTTGAAAGTTCACTATATTTGGGAATGTGATTTTAATCAACTTACACAGTCTTCGATTTTTAAAGAATTCACAAATAATAACGAGATAGTAGGTTATCTTAATCCAAGGGATGCTTTTTACGGTGGTCGTGTCAACGGTGTTAAGATTTATCATTCTTGTAAACCAGGCGAAAAAATCAACTATGTGGATTTCACTAGTTTATACCCTCACGTCATGAAAATTAAGGAATTCCCCGTGGGACATGCAGTAGTAGTAGTAAAAAAGGATTTTGGTCCAATCTCGCAATATTTTGGTATCATTCAGTGCAAAGTTTTACCGCCACCAAATCTATTCTTCGCAGTTTTACCGGTGAAAATAGGCGGTAAGCTTGTGTTTCCTTTGTGTAAGAGGTGTGCCATCAATAATGACAAAATATGTTATCACAGTGAAGAGGAGAGGGCTTTTTACGGTACTTGGTACTTGGCTTTTTACGGTACTTTGTTTGAACAATACGTTAACACCTTTTTGAAAAGCAAACAAGAGAGTAGTAGTACCCTGATCACATAAGGACCCAAAGCCAGCGCGCTGCCTATTTAAGCGATTACTTTGAACATGAGGGTGTAAAACTATCTCCTGACAAAGTTAGAAAGAACCCAGGAATAAGAGCCATCTCTAAAATGATGCTAAACTCCCTTTGGGGTAAGATGGGTCAGAAACAAGATCAAACTAAATCAGAACTAGTATTCGAGCCCAAGAGGTTCTATGAATTGATAAACAGAGCTGATCTTGACTGCATGGATTTGCATATAATTAACAAGGAGGTTGTTGAAATTATTTATAAGCAAAAGAAAGAAGTTTTGAAAGAGAGTAATCTTACAAATATTTTGATAGCTATTTTTACCACTACCTGGGGTCGATTAGAATTATTTAATCTTATTTCTAAGTTGGGCAAGCGGGTGCTCTATATGGACACTGACAGTTGTGTGTTCATTTCAAACGCTAACGCAGAAACAGAATTCAAACCGGAAGTGTCCTCGTATCTCGGTGGTTTAACAAGTGAACTACCCGCAGACCACCACATCACCGAATTTGTCACTTGCGGGCCAAAGAATTATGCTTACAAAACTTCTGATGGCTCATGTACTGTCAAAGTTAAAGGGTTTCGCTTGGACCACAAGACAAGCCAACTCATTAATATGGAATCAATGAAATCACTCGTGCGTGATATGAAAGCCAAACAATCTATTACAGTTGTCAACGAAAACAAAATTACTAGAGAACGTGTCACAAGGAAAATTATCAATAAAAGAGAAGAGAAGAAATATCGAATGGTCTATGACAAGCGTGTAATTCTTGATGACGATGTGAATATAGTGCCATATGGTTATTTCTGGCAACCTAAACCTAGCACAAAGAAAACAGTCGTTATTTCTTCAGACGACTTGTCCGCACTACAATTATATTCTAACGATACCAATGTGCCTGAAAGTAATGAGTTAGAGGAGCTGTTTCCATACGATCTAGAAGAAGAAACAGAAGAGTTAGTACAAAAGGCCATGAGCTGCGACGATGATCATCAATCAATAAACCTCATGGATACTTCTTCTGAGTCGGAATCGGAAGAAGAGTTTTCTGCGCAAGATTTAGCGTTTTATGATGATAACATCGAAGAGAACGATCTGTCGTTTTATAGAGCACTCGTTAACCAACATTTTTAAGCATGTTTTCAATATTCGACAACAGTAATAATTTCACACCAATTCAATTATAGTTACTCATAATTAGTAGGCTTAAAACCGTATTTTTAAAACGATTAAGTTTAAGTTAATCAGGTATATAAGTACAAGTTTAATTTTAGTTTCATGTAAAAATATCTTAGACCGTAAGGTTATTTTTCTTATTAAAAATGTTTCTACCTACCTTCTGTGTCTTTGTTGACCATGCTATGTGTTTTATTTATTTATTTATTTATTTTTTAACCCACGTCTCACTCTTCATCTAACGTGATTTTTTCATTGTTCCCGCATTCCTCTATTAACGCTGCACGAGTGTTTAATATAAACAAATTAAGAAAACAATACATCAATAATAGCTATCACCTGTACAAAAAAATGCTGTTCTCTCGGAGGTTCGCTATTTTGTTTAAGCATTTAAAAATAAATGGACAACGGGCAAAGATTTTCTTTCACTTTCAATCACGATCTATAGTAAGAAGGTTACGTTATAGGCTATGGGTATTTTTTCTTCAATCCCTTCGCTTAAACTTGGAAATATATTGAGGCAAATCAGATGCGCTCTAGCTTGTTGTAATAGTACAGTCGTCCTTCAAACAACTGATGGGAAAGAGCAAAAGGCAGATCAATCAACTTCTGAAAAGCCTGTATTACAATCCAAAAAGTCCCGCAAGTTTTTCAGCAGGGGAAGCACTTTATCGTGCTGCAAAGGATGTAGGGGGTAACTCAATCACTAGAAAAATCGTTCACGACTGGCTGGATGCGCAATCAACACACACTTTGCATCGTAGACCTCGAAAATCCTTTAGAAGAAATGTAACTTTAGTAAACGCTATAGATGAACAATGGCAGATAGATTTAATGGACGTATCTAACATTGAAAAAGAAAACAAAGGCTTCAATTTCATTCTCGTTTCAATAGATTTACTGTCAAAGTTCGTTTGGTCCGTTCCCCTGAAATCAAAAAATGCTACAGATACCACAAATGGATTCATCAAAATTTTGAAAGAGGCCAAACCGCGCAAACCTATTTCTGTGCAAAGTGATTTTGGAACAGAATTCACCAACAAAACATTCCAAGCTCTCTTGAAGAAAGAAAACATTCGCTACTTCAACACGCAAAACATGGAGATCAAAGCTAGTGTTGTGGAACGTGTAATACAAACATTGAAACATAAACTGTACAAATATTTTACTTTCAAAAATACTTTGAACTATGTAAATGTTTTGCAAGATATTGTAAATAGCTATAATGATACTTTTCACTCGTCCATAAAACAAAAGCCACGTCTTGTTAACCTTGAAAACGAAGATCAAATATGGCATAACTTGTACGATAAAACGCGTTTAAACGAGCCCGCAAAGTTTCGTTTTCGTGTAGGTGATAAAATTCGTCTTTCAAAGAAAAAATCTACGTTTGCAAAAGGCTATGAAACAAACTTTACAAAGGAGATATTTGTCATCACAAAACGTATAGCTAGAAGCCCGCCTGTTTATACTATCAGTGACCTCAAGGGAGAGCCAATCGTAGGTACAATATATGCCAGTGAAATGCAGCTTGTAAAAGAATAATAAAATGAAATGTTTTTACAAATTGTTGTCACAGTTTTAGTTGTCTCTTCAATATGATGGACGGACAGTTTTTTGTTCTTTTACCTTCAAACGCATCTCTCGACTTGTATGCCGATAACGCGTTATCAAGTTATAGGGTACAATTACCTGAAAGAATCCAACTCAACGATGAATATGAAGTGGGTCTGCAAAGCATCATATGGCCAAAAACATATTATAATGCTCCAGACGAAATTTCACGTATTGAATACATCGGTCCTGATAAAATACCGGATTCAGTGCGCATTCAAGCGGGAAACTATGACAGTGTGATACCAAGGCGAAACTGCTCAAAGTTCTTCCAGTTACTGGAAAATACGGCGATATAATTTACAACCAAATCATTGTCCCAACCTATTTTCCTCTGTCAGTCTCTGAATTTCAGAACGTCAGAATAGAAATATTGGATTGCGCTGGTAGAAAAATTCAGTTTAAAAGAGGACGCGTAGTAGTTAACTTGCATTTCAGAAAGAAGCAGTTATCGTATCTGGTGTAAAACATGAGTTCCACAAACACATTCCACCAACTGAGCTTTACAAGCAATATTATTCAACTCAAGCGCAAAAGGGCGGTGGTGCGTATTTTAGTGGAAAGCTGTTTCAACGGGGCTATGGAGGTCAGCGTGGAAAAGGAATCGGTAGTATCTTTGGCAGTCTTTTTAGAAAGGCTCTACCTTTTCTAACGACTGCATCAAAAACCTTAGGGAGAGCTGCGCTCAAAACAGGAGCAAATGTGCTAGGGGATGCTGCGGAAGGTGGTAATATCAGGAATTCGCTTCGAAACAGAATAAAAGAAACAGGTGGTGATTTGAAACGTACCGCTACTAACCAAGTGTTGAGAGCCTTGAAAAATCTAACAGGCTCGGGAAAGAAAAATGGTAACAAGAGAAAGCGTGTCAGATCAAAAACTCCAGCTATAAAACGAAGAAAATTAACAAAGCCGGTTAGATCGTCGAAAGCTGTCAGAAGACGCAGAACCCCAAAAGCAGTCAAACCGAGAACATTTGAAGATATCTTTGGATCTTAAAATCATCCGCGCAACTGTAAAATGGCTTTGATTCATCCCCGTTCACAGGAATGCATGGCAGAGGAATTTGATTTATTTAAGTCCAACACAGACTAGCATTATCAAAAAGACTGACATTGAATATCAACCGATATCTACTGTTACTGCTGACACCACAATTGAGTTTAATATCGTTGGTGATGAAAACTATGTAGACCTGGGTTTTGTCAATTTATTGATATCAGCCACTATCAAACACAAGGACGGAACGAATCTTGAAGCCGATGAGAAAATAGCACCTGTTAACAACTTACTACATGCTCTATGGAAACAAATAGAAATATATGTAGGATCGACGCTAGTCTCCAGCTCGACGAATACTTACAGTCCTGAAAGCTATTGTAAGACTGTCTTGAGCTACGGTATGGGTGCTAAAAAGTCGCAACTACAAACGTCAATGTGGTATAGTGATACAGCTGGTGCCTTTGAGGATACCAAGGTAGGCGATGACGGTAAAAACGTTGGGTTGAAAGAAAGAAGCAAACTGATAGCTCGGAGTAAAGAGTTTGAGCTTGTAGGTCCACTACTATGTGATATTTTCATGGTTCGAAAATTTCTCTTGAGTTTTGTCGACCTAAAGATTAAGCTCATTCCAAATGCTCCTGAATACTTTCTAATGTCTGGTGAAACGGGAAAAGAATACAAACTAGACTTTACATCGGTAAAACTGAAAGTAAGAAAGTTCAAGATTGCAAATCACGTAATTCTGGCTCACGAGAACGCACTCAACACAAGCCCTGCCATGTACGAGGTACCAAGAACAGTTACTAAAACCTTCACTATTCCTGGAACTACTCTTTCAATCGTAAAAGATAACATCTTTAACGGACAGATTCCTAATCGTCTTATAGTATTTATGAACAAGTCTTCTGCTAGCAATGGAAGTTTGACAAGAAACCCTTTCAACATGGAACTTTTTGGTATTTCTTGATCCGTGTCTACGTAGACGGAGAGCAGACCCCTGCAAAACCGTTGAAACTGAAGCTCTCCGGTAACAGCAAGAAATATCTAGAGGGTTATCAAACACTGTTTACTGCAACAGGGAAATACAACAACGACTCTGGAAATAATATCCAAGCTACTGACTTTATCGCAGGATTCGGGTTCTTGGTATTTGATCTTAGAGCTGATGGCTGTGATGCTTCAGAATACATGGCTCTCAAACAAAGGGGAAATCTTTCACTAGAAATTGTGTTCAGTACAGCTTTGACAGAAGCTATAAATTTATACTGCATTGGAGAAACAGACGGCGTTCTTGAGATTACACGGGAGAGAGAGGTTCTGTTTGACTATACAGCATGAACACTTTAGATGTGATTCAAGCCATAGAACAAGATTCAAGAAGCCATGGTAAATTCTGCGGTGTTTATGCTTCTGATACTCTGCCTAAAGTAATTGAAAGTTATCCTTGTGGACTGATTGTGAATACAGATCCTCAAACAGAAAAAGGATCACATTGGCTGGCTATGTACTTCCCTAGCAAAGAAAACGCTGAATTCTTTGATTCTTATGGAAACCCGCCTGATTTTTATCTAGAAAACTTCAAAACATTTCTAAATAGTCATTCAAGAAAATGGACTTATAATCATAGATGTTTACAAAGTTTAGCGTCCAGCATGTGTGGACAGTTTTGTGTGTATTTCTTATTGAATCGTATCCGTGGAAAATCGATGTTAGAAATAGTAAAATCGTTTACTGATAACTTAAGTGTGAATGATCAACGTGTAAGTCATTTTGTTCGTAGATTATTAAGTTTTTCAAATGATAAAAAAAGAATAAAACGTACTCAAATAGTATTGACACGCGTGCAAAATAAGACCAATTAACGTAGTACAATAAAAACAGATTACTGTGTGTTCAAAGTGTTTTTTTTTATTTGTCCAATAAACATGTATACAATCATACATATATAATTGTTCTAATATCGGATCCAGTTATCGGAGAAACGTTTCGCTGTTCTTGTGCGTTTGAATGTAGGAATCTTTGATGTTCTTGGCGTGGTTGGCGGTGTTGGTGGAAAAGAGAATTTTTCTGTTGACGGTGTAGCTGCAGATGCTGGAGAATCAGTTTGTACTTGTGAAATATGACTTTTTCGACGTTCGTTTCGCATCAAGTACTTGGGCATGTTAATCTTGCTTAATGACTCTGTAAAGGTTTCCCACCCCGTAGGATCAAAGTTTTTTCTGTCTCTCAGTTGGTCGTTGATTAAATCAATAATATTTGATCCTGGGATTTTATGTCCATTTACTGTGATTTCGCCTCTATCATTCCATGTGATGTGTTCTCTGTTTGCTTTCAATCGGTTGATCATAGACTTTGCTAACGTTTTGGATGTTTTGGGAACAGAATCTAATATTTCACCCTCTTACAAGCGCTCGGCAGTCGTTTCCTCAGGATTATTTTGTTGCGGAGTTTCAGAAGGGCCGTCAGTAGGTAGTGGCGCTGGATCCTGTTGTATTTTAAATGTAGGAACAAATGCTCTGTTTTTCTCATGGACGTCGAGGAAGCGTTGTACATTTTGATTGTATTCTGTTACTTTAGCGTCAGGCTGTGCAGTTTTGTCCTCTAATATATCGTCCATTTTTTTTATCTATCCTTATGATAGATTTAGTAATGGGTGTAGTCTGTATGTTCTCTTTTCGTTCTAATGTGTCCAGTAATCCCCCAGGTATCAAAACCATACGTCTGGTGAACTTCATGGTTTAGAAAGTACGGCTTGTAGTGCTGAAATAACTGGCGGTAACAGTGTTGATAGCAGCGATCCACCACTTTGTAAAATATGTCTCTTTTTGTGTTTAATAGGTACCTGTCTATCAGCAAGTACTCTGAGCTGTTTTCTATACCTTCGAAGTTTAGACTTCTGTGCTGATGTTAGGTTGACTATGCCTTTAAGTACGTTGATTGCGATTTCAGATAACGTTAGGATCAAGTCTTTGTCACAATGTTCGAGTAAAGCTTTGCGTTGATTTTTGTTACACTTTGCTAGTACTGTCAGAAAATCAATATTACGCTTTACACGGTCTGACATTTTCGTGCAAATGAAGTAGTAAACTAGTATGTTTGGGTTTTATATCTTGTTTATGTAAACTGTGTGACGTTCTTCAGGGAAAATGTTTGTGCGTAGTCTCAAGTTTGACGGGGAGGACGGATGTAGAGCGAACAACAGATAGCCGTATATTCTATTCGTTGCATCCTGAAAACTTTCCATAGCATAATCTCTGTCATTTTTTCCGCAGAATGCTTATTGTATGAGTGTAGAAATACCAAGAGAATCACGACAATTTTTGAACGTTAAAATATAATGACAGTTGAGAGAAATTGTGCGGGAATACTTTCCACGTGGAAATAAATTTTGTACAATATAGATGACGGTGATGTTCTTGTGATGGGAATGTTTAGTCAAGAGGTCTGACATAAGCTGGTCATTAGAGCACGAATCCATTAAATCGTCAATGATCAAGATACCGTGGTCCCCATGAAAATAGTCCAGCACATCTTCTGGAAAGCCTTCGGCAAAAACTATATTACCAATTTCATTTTGTAGCTGCGTAAAACCCGGCTGGTAGGCACCGTAACAGTAAACAATTTTACCAATTCCTTGATCAAACATTTCTTGTCTGTTTATAAGTATTCTTTTTGTGAGTACAGTTTTACCACTCTGGGAAGGTCCAGAAATCATAATACTAGTAGGGGTTTTGAAAGGTATAAGTGCCATCGTGAACAGACAGTGTAAAAATGAACATAAAATTGAAAGTGCATTCTTATTTATTAGTTAGGGCTACATGAAAGGAAATATAATAAGTTGTCATAATAAGATAGGAGACATGGGTATAATCAAAAAACATAGTTTATTCAAGAAAACGTAAAAATAACATACATTTACCAGAGAATTTTTTTTTGTACAAGGCTAATTCCCATAGCCGTGTATATAATTACGATACACCTCAGTAGCAATGTCGTCAAATTCATCGCTTTTTCTACTTAATATTTCCTTTCTACTGTCTTTACATTCATAGCGCAACAGTTCAAGCACGTTCAATGGGTCATCTAACTCTTGATCTGTATATCTCTTAAACAGCGTCATAACTTCATCGTCATCTACTCTATCCAAAGCGTCGATGCTATATCTCCATACGATAGTCTGTGCATCTAGCATCATACAGTCGTGATGAAACTGCGATGGATCATCAATCTCACATCCTTCACACCGCTCTCTACTTATATCGGATAATGCCCATATGAATGACTTTGAATGAGCAAATGCTCTAAGCAACAGCTTTTCAATGATCTCTTGTCTTGGTGTGAGTTGGGGTTCTATTTTGGGAATACTTTCTTCGTACGTTGGAATATCCAAATGTAGCTTTGTCATCGGCTCTTATGACTGGGCGTCGGCCAGCCATGAAGAAACGAAGTTAGATAGTTCTTGATCTTTTACATACTCGGCAAATGCAGATGCCATGTTACTGATGAAACTGGAAAATTGTTCACCAGTTTCAAGCACTTCATACACTGTAATTTTCAGGGAGTTGAAATAACTCTTCCAGCAGGGTTAAATCAACTCCATCATAGGGAGTTAAATTTTGGAGTTATTTTAAGTCTTAAATTAGAGTTAAAACAACTCCTACTTGGAGTTAAAAATCAAAAATGGAGTTAAAACAACTAATGCTGACCGAGTTAATTTTCATGGGGTTATTTAACTCCTATGAGTAGTTAAAATAACTCTGAAAAAGGAGTTCAAATTTATATGAAAGGCACACCCATGTTTATTAAAACATCTTCATTTGTTACAACATAAGTACTGAAAAAAAATCTATATTTTAGTTGGAGTTGTTTTAAAACTCTGAGTTAGAATGCTTTGAACCAGACAGTCATTTTTAGATAATCTATAGATAATTGATGTTGTTGTTCTTGTTTTAAATATACAATTCACTTAAATGTGAAGTTTTCAGTTTATTTTCCAACTGCAGCTTGGATTACATAAAACTATAAAAAGAGAGTTAAATTTACCCATTTTTTTAAAAACAATACCAATATGATATTTTCTAGTTTTATTAAATGGATTGATTGCTTTAAATACTGTATGGTCAAGTGACTAAGACCTTTTTATTCACACATGCATTCTACAAAATTTAAGTAAATAAAAAATAAAAATAACCTGGAAAAACAATATTAAAACAGGAAAAACATAAATTGAAAACATCAAAATAAATGAAAAGGATGTTTTAGTCATATGTTCCAAGGTCATATCTCATGCATACAAATCTAGTCCTAGTTCTTGTTCCCATAGGCTTAGATTGGGTTAATGGCAAATAGCAACTAAAATCTTTATGATACACAACTTTCATCTCATGTCTTGGGGAGGAGATTAGCTCAAACCCTTGAAAGTGTGCATTGACCTGCACTGTTTGTTTATTATTGACAACTACAAAGTTGATGTTGCTGTTATTTCTGTTTACAATCAGTATTTGTGCTATCTCCCAAAACAGAGCTAAACCGCCAGCATCATATCCAATGTGTAAAGTGGCTCCAACTTTGTATGTCGTTCCCAAAATCTTAACCCATTTAGGTCTGTAGAAGCAAAATGAAGTATATTTGATCATTGGTATCAAACCTATTATAAAGAATATTGAATGATATTACTCCATCAAATGAAATACTTTTGATTGGGGGATAAAATAAAGAAAGGAAATAACATGGAAATAGTATTGTCAGGATGCAACAAATATTGCTCTAATTTCTAGATTCTATCACTTACTCAAAAATTGGAGTATGAGGATCTAATTGTGGGTGTTCATCTTGAATTATGTTCCTGCATGTTAAACCATTCAAGTATGTAATAGTACCTGCAAAGGACATTTAAAAGGTCACTAAATTTGAATCAACTGATCACATTTTAAGTCAAACTGATTGGATTTTTGCTTGT
Organism: Diadumene lineata; assembly: GCA_918843875.1. NCBI lineage: Eukaryota > Metazoa > Cnidaria > Anthozoa > Actiniaria > Diadumenidae > Diadumene > Diadumene lineata. The sequence goes on along the minus strand of CAKKNV010000002.1, from coordinate 2,011,119 downwards.
CATGAGCAAGTCAGTAAAATTAAGATTAGATTGTGTATTGCATTTTTACAATATGACAAAAAGTAGATAGTGATCATAAGAAACAAAAATAGAATGTCTGCTTGGGTGAGTTTGATTGATACTGTGTTGTTTAGTGACCTGCAAATAAATTACCTGGTCCAATTTCTGTTCCTTTTTCAATGAATGAAGACAGACTTCCCCCCAGAACCTTGTAGTTTATAGCATAGTCCTTCTTGGTGTCTCTTGGATAAAGAGTAAGGGACATTGATAAAATTACCAGTAACAATGGCTAGTCTTTTAAAGTAGTGGTGTTTAGCCTCATAGCGCATGCACCAACTTCTTACCAAAGGTCCAAGTCTGTTTCAAAAAGAAAAAGAAGACTGAAAAGTTTGAAAGCTCAGAAACGTTTGTCAATCTATATGCACCATGTTCATCAGCTTAATGTGTTATTATATGATTGACTTTTCTTTATTATCTGATGATAGATGGTTCACAATTTCACATTTTCAGAAAGTAGTGCTGGTAAAAAGTGTGTGAGTGATGATGGTGAAAATATATGAAATATATAAAGTAAAGGGAATGATTGTGTTGAAAAAGACTTTCAATTTAAAATAATACAACTTACCTGAGAATATTTCGTGGCATGTGTACCATGTAGTGCATTTTTGGTATAATAGAACATTCTGGATATAGTTCCTTGAATTTTTTATGGTGATATTCTATGAGAATCTGAAGATATGGCACTTGATCTTTGCTGATTGAAGGAGAAAACACAATTCTCATAATTTGGAGCAAGCAGCACAAGTTTTCCCAGTGATCATCATTTTCTGGAATCATATTACCAACAAGCATCGGCAAATGAATGGGTAGGCACCACATTTGGTTAGCTGTTGAAATAATATAGAAAAATATGTGCATAAATTATACAGTTTATAAGCAATACAATTTTTTATACTACCGGTATCTTATCTTCACCATGAGAGAATTGGATATTGACGGTTTAGTTTCTTTGTTGTAGATGTTTTTTTTTTCATGGGAGGCAATGAAACTAACTCACCATGTTGCTTTAGACTGTTATCACCAGATAACAATTTTTTCCTCTGGATCTGAGCAGGTTTGTTAGTATCATTGTGGTACCCATAATCAAAGGATATGATCCGTTTAATTCAATTCTTCAAGAGTGAAGAATTTCTTTTCAAAAATGAAAAGCTTCATTGGTACAGTATTGTAGAACACCTTCCAAGATGTCATGCATGGCATCAGGAGGCAGCCCTCCAATGACATGATAATATCTTGATTGTGACAAACATGATTTTTGGTTTATTCCATATGTTTTGCTAAAATGGTCCCCTTGGGTAAGACGATTACACTGTGCATCATAGCTGTTCTTTGTTCTTAAAGTAAATTGACCTTCATGGAACTAAAAGAAAAGAAAAAAAGAAAAAAGAACGGAAAAATGAGACAAATAAATTTCTCAAAGAGTGCAAAATTTTATTTAAATTACAAAACCAAACAGTACATACGTTAATCTTTATTTCTTCTGTGTTACCCATACAATCTCTACATGGTCTGTGTGCTCGAGAACCTTCTTTAAAGCCTCCTAATGCTTGTGACCCAAGATTGTCTCCAGAACAATAACCAATAGTTCCCCTGAACCTTTGAGGAACTTTCTGTATAATGAACTCATAGCCATCATCCTGCAAAACATTAGGAAAAAAAATAATAATTGTGTCAAACATTTTTTGTGCTCTCTAGGTCTCAACCATACAGGAAATACCAATTTTAGTACACTCTGGTGGATTTATATGACTGTCGGCATTATTTGCTTTTTTAGGATTACAGCTTCCGATTACGACCAATGACAACACAAAGTACTTTTTTGTGCTCTCTAGGTCTCAACCATACAGGAAATACCAATTTTAGTGCACTCAGGTAGATTTATATGATTTTCGGCATTATTTGCTTTTTTAGGATTACACCTGCCGATTACGACCAATGACAACACAAAGTACTTTTTTGTGCTCTCTAGGTCTCAAGCATACAGGAAATACCAATTTTAGCACACTCTGGTGGATTTATATGACTGTCGGCATTATTTGCTTTTTTAGGATTACAGCTTCCGATTACGACCAATGACAACACAAAGTACTTTTTTGTGCTCTCTAGGTCTCAAGCATACAGGAAATACCAATTTTAGTACACTCTGGTGGATTTATATGACTGTCGGCATTATTTGCTTTTTTAGGATTACAGCTTCCGATTACGACCAATGACAACACAAAGTACTTTTTTGTGCTCTCTAGGTCTCAACCATACAGGAAATACCAATTTTAGTGCACTCAGGTAGATTTATATGACTGTCGACATTATTTGCTTTTTTAGGATTACACCTGCCGGTTACGACCAATGACAACACAAAGTGCTTTTTTGTGCTCTCTATGTCTCAACCATACAGGAAATACCAATTTTAGTGCACTTGGATTTCTCATATTACCATAGTTCATCAACATTGTTCTTATAATGACAGTGTCTCCTTTACAATTTAAAAATAATATGGTACTACTTTTTAACAATCTAACTTTTACCTTTTCCAAATGACTTAAATCTTCTAGAAACTCCTCTAATATGGGTTCAATCCCATACTTTTTAATGAAGTTTGAGTTGTATAGCATTTAGATGTGATCTATTTTCAGGACGGATATTACCTAAAGAGTAGTAGAAAGCACCTGTAACAACAAACAGATATGATGATGAACTACCGTAAAACAAAAATGATTAGAGTGGTCAATAACGGAGTAATGACAATGAATCAAGATCAAGCACATTTGAAATATTCAATGGAACCATCTTAGGATCTGTTTCTGAAAAATAGAACTAATAAATATTTGTACCTAATTTGTGCTTGGTAGCTCTTGAACCAAGAGGGTTGCAAACTTCTAAATCATCATAATACAGCAATAATTGCAATGCTTTAGGGTCTTGTCCAAATAATGGATGTTCTTTGAAATATTCTCCATCACAGAAATCAGATAGCAAGCCATCATCTCTGGAGTGGGGATTGTCAATCTGTAATGATAATATCATTTGCTTTTAATAGTAATTAATAATTTTGTTCACTTGCATCCAACAATTAATTTGAGGGGCACTTTTGTGAATTATTGAAAGACAGGTATTTGTTTTGTGTGTAATGTAATGTAATGTAATGTAGTGCTTATATAGCGCATTTCACTCAGTCTCAATGCGCTTTACAATCTTTTTAATATTTATAGTATGTAATCCGGATTTTACAAGCATGAGGTTGATTAGTAATTAGTATGTATTAGTGTAGGCCTATCACCGAGGATGGTCGTACCTGCGTCCTCAGTCGTTCTTTTACGTCCCCCCGTTAATGGTTAATGTGTAGTGTGGCGAGACGGGACCTCCAGTTTATCGTCCTTATCCGAGAAGACGCGAACCCTTACAATTATAAATCGAAGAACATTCTCCTCAATTATTTAAAGACCCTGAGTGATGGTCCGGTTGAGGGTTCGAACCTGCAGCCTCCCGGTTAACAGCCAACGCTCTCCCAACTGAGCTAACCTGTTAATCGGTAATGTGTGTTAACATTAGGAATCATATAATAATAAAACCAAACAGCATAAAATAATTTGACATTAATTTAACAAATATTACTAAAAAAATCCTGAATCCCAAATTCTGAACTTAGTTTCAAAACCCAAATGTTAAAAAAAGCTAATAAGCTACTTACCTCTTCAAGAATTGAGTCATTATTGAGTAGCTGTTGCAAGCTCTCAAGCAGTGGTATGTAATATGCACAGTCTGCTTTTCGTTTCAGTACTAATTTATTCTTCCTTCTGACTTGGACATGCTAAACTGCCAACACTATCTCGCGTGGTTCCTAGTTGAAGTGGATTATTACAATCAAATTACAACAAAATATGCCGTCATTGCCTGCAATCTTAGAAACATCAACAACTAGAATGGAGTTTCTCCTAGTCTCTCCAGTCCCACCTCGCCGACCTCTCAACACCATCCCCACCCCTACCCCACATAACCTCCCTCCATTTTATGCGTTAGTTTCGTAAAGATGCGCTAAAAAGCGTAATTAGTAAAAGGAGGTACGTCAAGAGTCCCATCACGCACTAATTTGAACTTACCACTAGTCCAAAGTGTTCTTTGTAGTACTGGTATTGCTTGTCTGCTTTTTCAATTCCAACAAAAGGACGATTAATTTCATGCTCATTACGAAAGAGTTCACCAAGACCTTCGATATCATTGAACTCTATCCCTGAACTGTTCAGTTTTTTCTTTACCGCATCCTTCAGCGAATTAACAGTACTTTCTACAATATCGGTACTACATTTTACAAATGCGTCTACTGCAGTTTGGGTGACCCTTCCTTCTTCTTTGAATTTCAAAAGACATAGTGCATGAGCTCTCTTCCGTCGTTCTTCTGATGATATATCATCGGTTTCTTGGAAGTTATTTTCGTCTAATTCACCTGGAATCTCTTCACACTCAACGTTCGGCTGATTGTCGAGATCTTTGTCGTCGATCTCGAACAATTGACCATGTTTACGTACGACGTGATTTCGAAATGACAAGAAGTTGGTATAAGTACGAGCACAGCCATCAACTCCGCAAAGAACATGGAAATTTGCTTCATTTTTGTGGTTTCGACCGATATGATTCAGTAACAGTCGAACAGTTACTGCTTGGAATCCAACACAAAGATTGCATCTGTAGACATCCATTTACACTAGACGGACCATAATGATAATTTGGCGCGAAATTGATTGAGCGCGTAGTCATGGTAACTCATGACGTCTTACTATTACTTGTTAATGATTGAGATAAATTTAATCTATTGGAAGTGGCAAATGCCGCAAAAATGGAGATCCGAATTGATTTCATAAACAAGACAAATCAGCGTAATTGTAATATTTAATGACCATTTCGAGGAGGAGCGGAGCTAGAGTTATTATTCTTTTGTTCGCTGTCACGTGACTATGTAACTTACATGCGTGCGACATGCAAGGCGCGCTCATCTCACAGGCGTCATTTTTCAACCGTCTCTTCGAAGTGTGAACATATTTGTTGGAGTTGTTGGATTTATTTCATTCTTAGTGTGCTCTTTTAAACAGTTGACCGTGGGACTTAGTAATTATGGAAGAAGTAGCTATTGAGGTAATTATTTAAAGGCTTTAAGAAATAAGTTATATTCATTTCATCTCCAAAGATGCCACTCAACCATGATGTTGCCTGCTGTCGAGTTTATAAAACCTTACAATAGCTGCACTTATACTACATTGTTTTGTAATTGACCTTAAAATGATCAATTACAGATGTAAGACCTTCTTTTATCCCATAGAATTTTGAAGAAGGCTTAGTGGACTGCCTTAAGTCAGTTGGCGTCCGTGAAGACGTCCTTCGCAAAATAGAAGACGAAGAGGTAAGCTAAGTTTTTGTAAGTTCCCTATAAGCTTTAAGTCAGCCCGGGATAGTACACATGAGTATAATTACTGCCTTGAAATCCCCGAAATCCCGCCTAAAGTAACGCTTTCATTTCATTTGTCTAAAACGTGTTAGAAGAAAGGTTTTTTTGGATTGAGTTCTTTTATAATCGCTTCACTACAATGAAATGTAGTCACTTCATACCTTTACGAGTACAGTGCATTTTGACAGAGTGTGTAGAAAAGCAACCCCAAAAATCAAAAACAGAGCAATCTTAAGTTAAAAACACATTGTAAAAATTAATAAATATCATTTTTGTCTTATTTTATTTAATAATTAGCTGACTACTTCCGAACTGCTACAAGATACAACTGATGAACTTTTCAAAGCTTGCGGTGTGATAGGCGGTCAGATAGTTTTAATAAGGAAAGGGTTGAAACTATTTCAAGAACAATCAGAGGTAAGCTTAAATTCATTTTGCCATAAAATTTATTAATTTCATCTCTCTGTTCAATACAGACAACTCTGGAGAGCATGTTATGTGGTGTTTTTTGGGGGGTCACATGCGTAATATTTAAGTAAACAACTAAAGTGAGGCTTTTCAAAAAAGATCATTCAGAAATTGTGCTTCAAAAATAGATATTCAAATTGAAAATTTGACATAAAGTTCTTTACTAAGCTTTGAAATGAACGAGAGTTTGAAACATCATTGAATATATTCCGCAAGCAAATTCGCGCCTAAAATGCAAATTAAGTCCGATTTACATGGCTCGACCAGTCGTATACGACCTGTAGTATACAATTAGTCTCCTTTCGTGTAGTATACAACTAATTGTAGTAGCCTACCACTAGTCGTAAGCGAATAGTCGTTAACAGCCATGGTGGAGAAGTGAAAAATGTAATAGTGAGATTTTTATTCCAGCTTTCATTATTAATCAGTTATGTGTCTGTGCTTATCTATAGGAATTCAGTGTGTCTGATACTTCATCTGTATCATTGCGCTCTACCTCTGTATCAAGTTGTACTCCATCATCATCAAGGGCATCTTCACCTTTGGTTGAAAAAGTAACTTTGAGAAGCCCATCAACCCCTAGTCCATCAAATGCACAGATCACACCAAACCCAAACATTGTTAGTGAACTGGAACAGGTACATTTTTTTCTTCTAAATATTTCTTCAGAGCTAATGGAAAAAGTAGTGTATTTAATCACACTTCAAAGATTTCTTTTCAGGCTACTGCAAGGTCATGAGTACAAATAAAAAAAACCTTTTCTAAAAAAGCATTTGTCTAGTTTCTGCTTTTTAAGGCAAATGGATCAAGGGCGTAACTCCTGAGCAAAATAATAATAATAATAATAAAATTAAAAAATTACAACTTTCATATATCTTTTTATTCTATTTATAAGAACCCCAAACCAGCTTTTGAGTCAAGAGACCAAGATAGTAGTTGTTTGACAACAAATTGGATAAGCAAGTTTGTTCTTCCTAGCAAGGTAATAAAAATGTTTAATTACATATTTCTCTGATGTAAGACTAACATCCAAAACATCAGATTTGCAGTATTGTCACCAATGGCCTAACAAATTATCAACCTTCACAACTGTTTCATTAGAAACTCAGACGCAGTCCAAAATCTTTCACTCTAGTAATCATCTTATAATTATAAATTAATCAGTTGTAGAGAAAAAGATTCATCATTGTCATTACCAATGATAAAGTGCATTGATAAGATTTATGTTAATGTATATTTTGCAGTAACCAGTTATTAGATAGTTAATTGTTTCAAATTATTTAATGCATCATCTTGTTTATCTTATTACATTGCAGTTTTCCCCAGCAGTGGGTGATGAACTTAAAGCTGAAGTTCTTTCTCCCAATAGGAGAAATGAATTTACAAGGGATGTTTGCAGCGCGATGAGAGTCCATACTCTGTTTCCGACCAAAATGGAACGAGAGCATGTCTCCCTAATGATTATCAAAAAGTATCCATTCCTTGCTGACAAAATAGGCACTGGCATTGTAAGTAAATTGAATTAATACTGTCAGTACTTTAATATTGTAGCAATTAAGGATAACATGGGCACAATTGAGTAGGTTTTTAATTTTATTTTATTATTACAACTGCAACTTGTAATAATTGTACTTTGGTATGGAAATGTAATTTGATGTCTCCATCTAAACTCCCCTGACTTCTTTCAGCTTGTCCGGATCATATACATACATCTAGTTTTGTCCGAAAAAAGATAATTTATGCAAAAACAATCTAAAAAAAATTTTTTTTCAGGGCTCCTGGCAAGCAGCCATCAAAAACAGGTTTAAAAACCTAAGAAAGACAAAGAGGCCTCTACAAGCCAAACCAACGGAATCAACAAATCCTTCAAATGCAAATCAGACCACAAGAACAGTCAAAAAGGCAAAACACGTGGTAGATTTTCCAGATATCCCGGAAGGGGAAACAAATGAAACATTTTAAGAACATGTAAAGAACATGAAAAAAGAGATGGAAAAATCGAGTAATAGAAACTTTAGCCTGGTGAAGGAGCTAATGGATCTGACATATCCTTTCCGGAGAAAGGATATCATTACTGAGCCAGTATCAGTTCCAAGGCTTCTCAAACTCTATCCGGCTTTGCAACTGCCATCAGAAGTGAGTTTGTATTTATTTATAAATGGTTGTGATATCTTTTCTATTTCTTGAATTCTTCTCTTTCTTGCATTATTCTTTTTTTCTCCAGTTGTTATTTTTTTGCCTTTTTTTTTTCTTATATTACTTTATTCTGGCACATTTACATGTATTTCTATTACCATTTTCTTTGGTATATACCTGTTTTAATTGTTCTGTAAGGTTGACTACTGTTGTGATTTCTTGGCTATCATTTTTTCTTTGTAGGCCAGTTAGATATTTTTTTCTTGTTTTTTATATCCTTCAGTTAAAGAATGAGATTTCAAGAGTTATGGGTGCAAAAAATGTTGTTAAAGACATGACAGAAAACTTTAAACCCTTTGTAAAAAAGATACTGGCAGTGGCTGAGAAAAGAGGAACTCAGAAATTATACTGGGAAGAAATGAAAGATCTAATAGAGGAATTCCCTGATCGCAAGCTAGGTAATATATGTATATAATTTGCAGAAGTTGAGTGACTAGTACTTTTCATTTATGTGCACTCATGTTGATAATATTTTGTGAAAGAAATTTCAGTGCATGTGTGGACAAAACCTTCAAAGAAGCTGCTTCTATGCACCCTTTCAGGACTTTCATGAGAATGTTGCATTTTTGGCATTCATTCTGTCCTCGCTTTACTTAAGAAACCATTAAACCAGTCAGAGTGCACACATGCCATACTGAAAATTGTGGTTCTAGATAATTTTGTATGCATGAGGTCTATACAGCAACACCTCAAGCCAACAATTTTAATGTCATTAAATAGTTTTTCCTACCCTATTTATAATGAGTGTACCTGTAATTTCTATTGTTGTTACTACCGGTAATAGATATATGGTATATCTGGCCTCTAATGCACACAGTCTCATTTTCTTGACACTAGGACTATGGCTGTGTGACAGGCTATAGTATATCACCTTTTTGTAAAATAAAAGACTTGTGGAAGCTATATTAATGTTATTTATATATGTTTTTCATAGATATTGAAGAAACTGCAGCAGTTGTTATGTTACCCTATCTTTTGCAAGAAAAGGGAAGTCTTCAACTTCCAGTGAAGTTCTGCACTGTAAGTGCTCATTTGTTTGAAGTGTTAAAAATCTCATTATTTAAGGTATATTAAAATACTATAGAAACCCTGCCAGCCCGAAAACCCTAAAAATGGATAACCGCAAAACATCTTACAGCACAATAACTATTACGCTACTTCTTTAGATATCTATATTTTCTAAAAGCTGAAAACATTGAGATTACAATTGTATAAAAATTAATTTTTATTTGATAGATTTGTATTTTTTTATTATAAGATTTATCATTTTTGGCCATCTTATTTCAAGAAGTTCCAGGAACAAGGATTTTTCTTTTGCACCAACTAATGAATGGTACAAATGTTTAAAGCAAGGTCTGCTCTCAAAAACTGTGTCTTAGATTTTTGATATCTTGACCCATTATAGTTCTCATTGTTTCATGCCAAAATTGCAAAAAAGTAAGATTTTCAACTTTAAAATAGAATATCTTTGCAAAGACTTTAAACGGAAAACTGAGACACAATGTTGATTGGTTTTTTGAAAATGTATACTTTGAAATAGTAGCGTAAATAGTTAATCACCCTATAAACAACAAGAGAATGACTATTTGTTGTTTGATGTGGTTTGAATAAAACGCTTATGTGACAAGTAATTTATTTTTCATGTTTTCCAGGACAATGAATCAATCGATGATGAAATAGAGGGTACCTCATCACCAAGACTACTAGGTGCGGGAGGCTTGGATAAGGTTTCACCTTTATATATAGCTGCAGAGGGCACAATTGTTGCCAAAGTTAATTCTGGAGGTTTAGGCAGTGCACTCTGCATACTTATAGGCTGCTTCTATATATTTAATATGCATTACCCTTCGAAGCAGAACAATTTTTTTCAATTTTTAGAATATGTTTTGTTGAGAAATACAAAGGATGCGAGAAAACGAGTTACAGTTAATAAATTTGTGGCAGAATTATCATAGTCAAATGCACCTAGTTAAATAATGTATTAGAATCGAGTTCTGTAGTTTCTATAGTTTATACAATTGTTTTGTCAAAGTTCAAATGTGTATTTCATCACTATATTATAAGAGCATTATATTTTTTCTTACATATAACAAATAACAATTTTAGTACTATTTAGATTTTGGTAGTCTTTCAAATCAATAGGGTCCTCTTTACTTTGCAGTACTATACAGTTAGTGGTCATTGAAAAACTGTACTGAAATGTTCCAGTTATTCTTTGTTGCTTTAGAATAATCACCTTATAAATATATATAGTATGTATATATATATATACAGCCAACTGCATAAATTCTGTCGCCAAGAACATATATAAATATATATATTTTTCAAAGAAGAAATTATGGGATATCAACCACTATATTTTTTTCAGATAGTACTCATGCTGGGCAACTCGAAAAAAATATATTGGGAGGTATCCCATAATTTCTTCGGTGAGAAATATATATATTTATATGTGTTCTTGGCGACAGAATTTATGCAGTTGGCTATATATATATACACTCGTTTGCAAGAACGTTGTAGTATACATTTATACATTTATACAAATATCTAATGAGATGCAAAAGGCAAAAGAAGCCGTTTTTACACACGAAACCAACTGTTTTATAATCTGTACGATACAATAAACAGGAAAAATATTTTTCGACTTTGGTTGAATGAAACAAACAATAAATAAAGTGAGTTTTCTGTTTTGCATATCATTAAATATACTGAATAAATTAGGTATTTGTATAAATGTATACTACAACGCTCTTGCAAACGAGTGTATATATATATATATATATATATATATATATATATATATATATATATATATATACACTCGTTTGAAAGAACGTTGTAGTATACATTTATACATTTATACAAATATCTAATGAGATGCAAAAGGCAAAAGAAGCCGTTTTTACACACGAAACCAACTGTTTTATAATCTTTACGATAAAATAAACAAGAATAATATTTTCTGACTTTCGTTGAATGAATCAAACATTAAATAAAGCGAGTTTTCTGTTTTGCATATCATTAAATATACTGAATAAATTAGGTATTTGTATAAATGTATACTACAACGTTCTTGCAAACGAGTGTATATATATATGAGGAATAATTCCAGAAAAGGGGTACTATAGTCTGTGCTGAGAAGTGTTTCACGGTAGTAAGGTTTGCCGAGGATAACAACGTCTAACATGCGTGGCCTTTTTTCACCTTCCCTCTAAAACCCTTTTGCGCGATTTGTCCTCATGATAGGGGCATGTTTTTGGTTTTCAGTCGGTTTTGTTGGTTTTAATCGAAAATTTCGTGATTTATCTATGTGAAATCGGTCCTTGACAGCAGTAAGGTGAGGCGCGGCCTGTAGCAGCCACTAGGGTCGTTGTTGAAAATGAAAAAATAAAAAAAAATAAAAAAAACAGTCATGCATCAAATGACTAGTAGGTACAAAATATTAAATTTATTGATTGTATTTTATACATTGATATAGCTGATGATGATTGATTGATCGTGTACTTACTTCGTATCGTACCGCATGGCTATTGGCTATCGTGCAATTTGGTAAGTTCAGAACATGAGGAATAATTCCAGAAAAGGGGTACTATAGTCTGTGCTGAGAAGTGTTTCACGGTAGTAAGGTTTGCCGAGGATAACAACGTCTAACATGCGTGGCCTTTTTTCACCTTCCCTCTAAAACCCTTTTGCGCGATTTGTCCTCATGATAGGGGCATGTTTTTGGTTTTCAGTCGGTTTTGTTGGTTTTAATCGAAAATTTCGTGATTTATCTATGTGAAATCGGTCCTTGACAGCGGTAAGGTGAGGCGCGGCCTGTAGCAGCCACTAGGGTCGTTGTTGAAAATAAAAAAATAATAAAAAATAAAAAAAACAGTCATGCATCAAATGACTAGTAGGTACAAAATATTAAAGTTATTGATTGTATTTTATACATTGATATAGCTGATGATGATTGATTGATCGTGTACTTACTTCGTATCGTACCGCATGGCTATTGGCTATCGTGCAATTTGGTAAGTTCAGAACAATTGATAGGGGCATGTTTTTGGTTTTCAGTCGGTTTTGTTGGTTTTAATCGAAAATTTCGTGATTTATCTATGTGAAATCGGTCCTTGACAGCGGTAAGGTGAGGCGCAGCCTGTAGCAGCCACTAGGGTCGTTGTTGAAAATGAAAAAATAATAAAAAATAAAAAAAATATATTCAGGTTTCCAGGTCAACAACACGAAAAGTAATGTAACAGTTGTTTGAGCAGGGAAACGCCTCATGTTTAATCGTCACCTCTACTAAAACGTGTTCACAGCAGTGAACTTTGACCAGGACAACTAAATAAACCAGTTTTACTGACTTGCGTACTAGAGAATATTTGGCACTACTTGCATCTATAATAAGTTCTTTGTTCCACTTTTCCTGCCAACGTTTTTAGGCAACTTTAGTGATAAATTATGTTGGTAGTTTCAAACTAAGACTTGGGAAAATTATCAAGGGTCATTAGGAAAAATTACGCACTTGCAACTACCGTCGACCGTTGCGCAAGTTGCTTGTTCACTAAAGAGATATTAGGCATAAAGCTTAAAATTGAGGTATACTTGACACGTAAGCATTTGAGTGATTTTCCTGGCCAAACTGCTCAACTACTGTAAAACCGGTTTATACTAGTTTATGCTTAGAATTTCATATAAATAGAGGTAGCTTGTAAGTAGAATTCAAATCTTGATCTTGGTTTACTCTGAGAATAAACGATCCTGTACGCTCTACCAAGCCTTGACTAGTCTTCCCACATTTTGGTGCAGAACCCGGTTTTCAGGTATGACTTTATGTTACTGTGTTTGTTGAAGTACTACGCGGCGCTCTGACCTCATTACTTGCTATTCTATGTTATTTATTGTCTTTATGTATTAAAACTTATTTTCATCGTGAATCTGCGATCGGGAACAACGCTTGTTAGCTCTAAAACCTGTAAAAACTCTTGTCATCGACACAAAACCAACACAATGTCTGAATTGGCCGAAACTATCTCAGAAAATAACCGCGCCCTTGTTCAAACATTTCAACAATCTTTTGATAAGCTTTTGGCTGCCTTTTCGGAACAAAGTAAGAAAACTCACGAGGATCTCTTAACAGTTAACAGTAATATGAAATCGAATTCGAGTGGTAGACCATCATTGGGAAACGCGCCTACATTTTCAGGGAGGGATAACGATGCCCTTGAATTTTTTGAACAATTTTGTTATTTTGCTGATTTTCACAATTGGGAAGACAAGCAACGAATGTCCGCCTTTGCTTTAAGTTTAACCGGATCAGCTAGAACATGGTTTTTCACTTTAGATAAGAAGTATTCCAATTTTCGAGAACTAGCAGATTTATTTAAGGAACGTTTTATTTCTAAATCAGATGATTGGATTTTAAGACAAGAATTAAATTCTAGGAAACAACTAGTCCATGAAAGAATTGCTGAATATAGTTCGGATATACTTAAGCGCTGCCAACGCCTTAATATTCCTAAACAAGAGCAACTACATTTCTTTGTTCAGGGCCTATTGCCTGATATTAGGGATTATGTTATTTTAAGTCAGCCAAAATCCATAGACCAAGCTATTTCTGCTGCTAAAATTAAATCCACGGTTACACCTACGAATACTGCAAGCATAAAGGCGCAAGATATAGCCGATTTGAAAAGGGATATGTTAGGGGCTATAAACAAATTGACAGAACAAAATTCGTCGCGCGCGGCTCAAGTTGCAGCATTTGATCAGCCTAGTAGGGAACAAAAAGATAACCGCTTTTTCTTAGAGCAAATAAGGGATATGGTCAGGGAGGAAATCAAAAACTCTGCGCCTAAAACGCCTAACAATGCTAATCTAAAGTTTAATGCTCGTGGGAATTTTAATCACGCTACTCGAACCACAGATGGGATAGTTATTTGTTTTAAATGTAAACAAGTTCATTATGCTAGGGTTTGTCCTCAATACAATTCGCAACCCTCTAATTATAACAATCCACGTTTCGGACAAGCACGTGGGGGTTACCAAAACCAAAGGCCTCATTCCCAGAATGGTTTTAATCAGGGAAACGAACAAGGGGTCCGATTTACCGGGAGACTCGGGTCCCAAAGACAGTAAAAGAAAAAACTATTCTAAAACATAAGGACTTTATGAATACAAGTAACTCTTTAAACAACGTCTCACAAGAAGATTGTTATTGTTCGGAAAATAGTATAAACAAGGTTAACAAAAGAAATTATGGCTCATTAGATTTTAATTATGTAAAAGGAGCGGTACGGAAAAGCTCTAGAGGTTGTTCGGTACAACTTAATACAACCTTCGTTTCTGAAGACCAATCTTCTTGTGATACTAGTTGTGTAACTAAGGAAGACCTTGATAATTTACCTCATCGTTCGGGTTTTATTGATAATGTTTTCCGGGCATCACTCATTAATACCATGGACGAAAGTCAAACAGTTGATCAAAAGTATTGTCAGAAAGACAAATGTCGTGGACTTTGAACACCAGTTATCACGTGATTTTGTGACGTCATTTAAGATTGATATAATTACCAGTACACGTACCATTTTTAAGAGGATTTTTTAGTAAACGTGAGAGTGATTCTTTGGAATAAAAACTAAATCAACTAGCAGGTTGTCGCCTATTCATAACATGGCGCCCAACGTGGGGCTGGACTAATTTAGTCCAGCCCTACAACGACTACTACAATGGCTGACAATCTGTTAAGATTAAAAGCAAAACGAGGAGGACACCGAGGGACATGCACGAAGCTCGGCAAAGAAGTCGAGGAACTATTTGCGAACGAACACGACGAGATTGCCATCACAAGATGTACAACGATTAAAACTCTCCTTGAAGACAAATTGAAAACGCTGAATCAATTGGACGAAGACATTTTGAATATCTGCGACATTCACGACATAGAAAACGAAATCGAAGAATCTACAGAAGTAACCGCGAGAATATTACACGTATTAACCCGAATCGAAGAATTTCTTCAACGCCGATTGAAGAAACACGAAGCACAGCAAAAGAAGCCAACTGATGGTCATCATAACGAGCAAACGAACATAAACGATAATGGATCACAACCCAAAACCTCGAACGTGCAACACGATGCAAATGGATCTAGTAATGAACAGTCGACTACGATTTTGGATACTTGTAAATCTAGTAGTGAACAGTCGACCTCGAATAACGATGAAAGCAAGATTGAGAAAACGACAAGCGAAGGAAACACAAACAAAGTTGCGAAAATCGATGAAACCGTTAACGATAAAGAAACGATGCAGAATTACATGAAGAATACGAACGCGGAGTCAAATATCAACACGAATCAAGCATGCGGCTCCTCATACGTAAAGGCGAAGTTACCGAAACTTACGCTACCGAAATTCAAGGGAGAAATAACCAAATGGAACTCGTTTTGGGACACATACGAGTCAGCAATACACGTCAAACAGGACATATCAAAAATCGACAAGTTCAATTATTTGAATTCTCTATTAGAAGGCAGTGCTGCACGTGCGATTCAAGGACTGACACTCACGAATGCTAACTACGACGCGGCTATCGAAATACTTCATGAACGCTTTGGAAAACCCCAACAAATTATTGCCGCACATATGGATGAGCTACTTAAGGTTCCCGTTACGTCGGGAGATAAAACGTCGTCGTTAAGATTTCTGTACGACAAGATCAGTGTACACGTGCGTGGATTATCCTCGTTGGGTGTATCAGCTAAACAATATGGAAGTTTGTTGATTCCAATAATTATGTCGAAACTACCAAGCAACATTAGAATTGAAGTCGCTCGCAAAACATCAAACGAAGTGTGGGACATGGAAGAACTACTGAAAATCATTCAAACAGAGATCGAAGCTCGAGAACTTAGTGATAATGTTCTAACAACAGACACGAAACGTTCAACATACACGCAGGGAACGCCCCCACCTCACAAAACTACATTTCCACATCGACAACCAACTACAGGAACTTTCGTTAGCAATGAAGGTTACAGACCACCTCAATGTGTTTATTGTAATGAACAGCACTTCTCAGCCTCATGTGAAAAGATAAAAAATGTCGAGGAACGAAAGGCAATTTTGATGAGATCTGGACGGTGTTTTCTTTGTCTTAAAAGGGGAGATCACAAGGTGGCCGATTGCCGAAGCACTAAAATGTGTCGCCTTTGTAAGGCTAAACATCATCAATCGATCTGTGATAAACGAGAAAGCAAAACGATGCCATCAAGAGACGATGAAATGCCACCGATTTCATCTCCACGATCGAATGATCAAAATGTGCATCAACATATTACAGTTTCC
This sequence comes from Diadumene lineata, assembly GCA_918843875.1. Classification (NCBI taxonomy): domain Eukaryota; kingdom Metazoa; phylum Cnidaria; class Anthozoa; order Actiniaria; family Diadumenidae; genus Diadumene; species Diadumene lineata. Next base: position 1,994,625 of record CAKKNV010000002.1, on the reverse strand, counting down.
GGTCATAGTGTGACTGCTCAAGCAAAGTCTAAAACAACTGTACTACTTCAAACTGCAAGGGCTACGGCAATTAATCCATCGAATGGACAATCTACGTCTGTACGAATACTTTTCGACAGTGGAAGTCAAAGAACTTATGTAACCGATGATATACGAGATAAACTGAGCTTAGACATTCTATACAAAGAAAGACTTAACCTCAACACCTTTGGAGAAAATAACTACAAGAGTAAAAAGTGCGATGCTGTTACATTACAACTACAACGACCAGGACATCCTGAAGTTTTCGATGTCAAATGTCTAAGTTTTCCTACAATTTGTACACCGGTTCCGTCCAAGGTCAACATCGAATTTCCTCATTTACACGGCTTGGATATCGGAGATAATTATAACGACGAACATGGAACTATTGATATTCTGATCGGAATGGACTATTATTGGCACTTTATAGACGGAGATTGCGTACGCGGAGAGTCTGGACCGACTGCAATGAACAGCAAATTCGGATGGATTTTGTCTGGTCCTCTATATATCGAAGATTCAGTAAACTGTGGATGTGTTGTTACAAATCTTATCATATCAGATCGTGAACCTTTAACTTCAATTTATCAAGAAAATGACAAACTCAATTCTACTCTGAAGAAGTTTTGGGATACTGAATCTATTGGAATTGTTGATGAAAACATAGTTTACGGATGTGAACAACGTTCAGCAAAACACTTTGACTCATTGTCAATACAACGCGCGAAGGATCGATACGAGGTCGAATTACCGTGGTCAAACGATGGCCTAACGTTAAACTCAGATCACTATCAACTGTCTTTAAATAGGCTGAAAGGCTTACAAAGAAGATTACAATCCAAACCCGAACTGTGTAAAGAATACGACAATATCATAAAGGACCAACTAGAAAAAGGCGTTATTGAAAGAGTGACCAATAATGAAATCGACTCGCATCAACGAGAAGATAATGGTAATACTAGAGTTCATTATCTCCCCCATCATGGGGTCGTCAGGGAAGAGCGAACAACTTCGAAACTTAGAGTGGTTTATGATGGGTCGGCAAAGGACAATCAGTTAGATGCGTCTATAAACGACTGTTTAGACACTGGGCCCAATTTAATACCTAAGTTATTCGACATCTTGATACGATTTAGATGGAACACAATTGCATTGACAGCCGACATCGAGAAGGCATTTCTGATGATTGGCATATCACCGCAACACAGGGATCTACTAAGATTCTTGTGGTTCAAAGATCCCCTAAACTTAAACAGTGAAATCGAGCAATTTCGTTTCACCCGCTTAGTGTTTGGTTTACGATCTTCACCTGCTATATTGAGTTCAACTATTTTACATCACTTACAACTGTATCAACAACAATGTCCGGAAATTGTTGAACTGTTGAGTAATCAATTGTATGTGGATGATTTTGTAACTGGAACCGACTCTGAGGAAAAGGCTTTTGAAATTTATAAGTTGTCTAAACAAGTAATGTCGGAAGGTGGATTCAACCTTAGGAAGTGGACTTCCAACTCCATCAAACTTAATGAACGTATTTTTGAAGATCCGAATCAAAAAACTATGGCCAAATTGACTAAACATGTTATCGAAGATGATCAAAGCTATGCTAAGACCTCAACAGGATCAAGTGACAACGCGACACGCGAAACCCACGAAGTCAAATTATTAGGAATAACGTGGAACAATGAACTAGATGAATTTATATTTTGTTTATCTGATTTGTTAGAATATGCAAAGAGTCTTCCTGTTACCAAGCGAACTCTACTTAAACTTACAGCAAAGATTTACGACCCGTTAGGATTTTTGAGTCCCTTTATCGTACGACTCAAGATTCTATTTCAAGAACTATGCATTTCCAGAGTAAACTGGGACGAACTTTTAACGGGAGACATTTTGAACAAATGGAACGCTATTATTGTTGAACTTGAACAATCACCTAATATTCATTTACCGAGATGTTATTTTCGACTTGATTGCAAACCCGAAACTGTCGAACTACACGCATTTAGTGATGCTTCTAGTCAAGCTTACGCTGCAGTTGTATATATTCGATCGACCTACCCGGATGGCACTATATCTGTTAATTTACTTGCATCAAAGAATAAAGTTGCTCCAATCAAGAAACAATCAATACCTCGATTAGAATTGCTCGGAGCTTACATTTTAGCTAAACTTGTGAACACAATCATTCAATCATTGCCTAATGAACTACCAGTTATTTACTGGGTAGACAGCATGACTGTTTTATGTTGGATCAAGAACGATCGAATTTGGAAACAGTACGTGCGCGACCGTGTTAATGAAATACGTCGAATCACCGACAACGAATCATGGAGATTTTGTCCAGGAACTTTGAATCCTGCCGATTTGCCTACTAGAGGTTTAACTAGCACTGAACTTTCGAGGAACGAAGTATGGTGGCATGGACCACAATTTCTAAAATTGAGCGAGAATAATTGGCCATCGAGTGTTATTACTAAGCCTTTAACTACTGAAATTGCTGAATCTGAAGTCGTGAAAACTACAACAAAGGTTTACCACACACTTTCTATTGGCAACTCTACGAAACCTGAAGTATCTCTTGACGATGTAATTGACTGCAACAACTTTAGTTGTCTAAAGCGATTGTTACGTGTCACTTCGTATGTTTTGAGATTTGTACACAACTTAAAGGCTAAACTTCAACAACGTAAGTCTAAAAAAATCCGCATTACCGAATTTGAGCTTCACACAGGACCACTTACAGCCACAGAAGTTCACGAAGCAGAAAATAATTGGATACAAACTGTACAAATAAAACAATTCAGGTCTGAACTCGAATGTTTATCATCTAATACATCCAACACTCGTATACAACAATTTGGTTTATTTTTAGATGATCAAGATCAAATAATTAAGTGCAAGGGGAGACTGGACAATGTAAAACTGTCAGAGCATGCACTGAATCCAATTCTTTTAGGTTCAAATCATCGTTTTGTCCATCTTATTATTCGTGACTATCATGAACGCTGTTTTCATGGAGGAGTTAACAATACTTTGACCCACGTGAGAGAACGATTTTGGATAATTCACGGACGTCAAATCGTCAAACAATTCTGCAAGGCATGTGTTGTTTGTAAAAGGATTCAAGGATTGTCATACAAATCACCGAATACTGGAAATCTACCAAGTTATCGAGTTTCTGATGATCCGCCGTTCACACACACAGGAGTAGACTTTGCGGGTCCACTATATATCAAGTATGATGATAAAGAACTGAAATCGTATGTTTGTTTATTCACATGTGCTTCTACTCGCGCGATTCATTTAGAACTGACTAGAACATTAACTGTAGAATCGTTTTTACAAGCATTTCGTCGTTTTACTAGCAGACGGGGAGTACCGGCAACAATGATTTCGGATAACGCTAAAACATTCAAGTCTTCGTCATGTGAAATACGCAAAATTTGTCGATCCACTGAAGTACAACGATACCTCACTAACAATCAAATTACCTGGCGTTTCATTATCGAGAAAGCCAGCTGGTGGGGAGGATTCTATGAACGGATGGTACAAAGCGTGAAGAGAACTTTGAGGAAAGTAATCGGAAGATCTAGCCTACAGTACGACGAACTGAACACTTTACTTGTAGAAACCGAATCGATTATTAATGCACGACCTCTAACTTACGTAGAAGATGACCAAGAGGGATTAACGTACGCTTTAACTCCATCTCATATGATATATGGACGAAGAATAGCTAACAGTCCAAACGCTGTCCATTTTGAATTAACTAGTACTTATGCATCTCTGACACGACGAATGCGTCATCACCAAAGGCTTTTGCTGCAATTCACTAAGGTTTGGAGAACTGACTATCTGTCTAAATTGCGTGAAAACCAATTATCGAAATCAAAACAACAACGTTCTTCAAGTTTAACAGTTACAAAGGGTGATGTCGTCATTGTAAAAAATGACTCTACTAAACGAACATTTTGGAAACTAGCTGTTGTGGAAGAATTGATCGAAGGTCAGGATGGAAAGGTTCGAGCAGCAGTTATTAAGGTGCTCAATTCGAATGGAAAAATCACTCGTTTACGTAGGAGTGTTAAACACCTTTACCCCATAGAAGTCAATAACGAGAACAACGAGGTCAACAATCGAGAAAAGGCTGCTCCTCTTCCTCACAAAGAACCTGAACAATTTAACTCAAATCGACCTCGAAGAGCGGCGGCGATCATTGGGGAGCTGAAAAGACAAACGCTCGGACAATAACCTTTCATATAATCGCAAAAAAAAAACATTGTTACAGTTATAAGGAAAATTCAAATGATTTTTTAGAATTTATTCATATCAATTTATTGTATTTATGATTACACGTTCTGTAATATAAATAGGGGAGTGTCGTGGACTTTGAACACCAGTTATCACGTGATTTTGTGACGTCATTTAAGATTGATATAATTACCAGTACACGTACCATTTTTAAGAGGATTTTTTAGTAAACGTGAGAGTGATTCTTTGGAATAAAAACTAAATCAACTAGCAGGTTGTCGCCTATTCATAACAACAAAACCGATTCTCACCTCCGAAACACACCTGGCGCTCAAACAAAAAGACATACATATTTGGTTAAGGATACAAATTTTACTATCTTTTCAAACCATAGTAGGGATAATAATACTAATTCGGCAAGTAATATATCAATTCCTTTAACTGTTTTGGATTATTCTGACAATACTGTCGAACAACCTGTTCACCCTTACCTTGAATTTATTTTAAGCAAACTAATTAGTTTTCTCGTTTTAGTCTATCATATCTTATTTTTGTGCTACAATAAAGTTAAAAGCCAGGGATATTTGATTACGGAAATATATAGGATGATAATAGTAGTATTTAACAAAGTCATAGAGGTTATGAATGACGTATCCTTGCGCCTCTCTTGCGCGATAAAGGCAGTCACAGCACGTGAAACTGCGATTTTTCCTAGTAGTAAGGATAAAATTTGTTTTAATATAACAGAGTTAGATGAAGTTAATCCGCTGCAGTTCAGCGAAAGTCAGTCATGTTTAAAGATTACGGCATATATTTACAGACATCACTATTCATGTTTAGTAGATACAGGCGCGACGTTATCGATTATTGATGCAACAGTGTTAGAGCAAATCCCATGGCTCAGAAAAGTGTTAAAACGTAATATTGATAAAACGCTTAGAGCGGCTAACGGCCAGTCAATTGAAGTTATCGGTCGGGTACTTTTACCAATTGTTATAGATGATAGACGATTCCCTTTTGAATTTTTAGTTGCTAAAGGAATAACTCACAGTGTTATAATAGGAAAAGACTTTTTAATGCATTATAAAGCAAACATTGACCTTGGGAACTTGCTCTTTCAACTGACAGAAGTAGATGAAGTAGATAAGGTTAATGCAAACAGTGCGCCTCACTCTGTAGTCCTTATGGATAATGTTGAACTACCCCCTAGGTCGGAAACTGTTCTCCCCGCACTTGCACAAATAACCTTGGGATTTGAAGCAACGGGAATAGTAGAACCTAACCGTTTACTTTCTGAGAGATATCATGTGTGTGGAGCAGCCACCTTAGTAAAAGTAGATAAACAGTCAATAGTACCAATACGATTACTTAACCCAATACAATTATTTAAACATATGGTGGTGGGTCAATTTAATCCTGTAAAAGAAAAGCAACTAGCCTTCATTGATAATCAATTACTGGAAAAGCCACAAGTGGTGGATTCAACAAAAATTGAGGGGAAAATAGAAGTTGATTTATCAAATACAGACCTTAATAAGGGGCAAACGGAACAACTTCAAGGACTACTGAACGAGTTTAGGGATATATTTGCATTCTCCAATTACGAATTGGGCCAAACAGGCCTAGTGAAACACCACATCGACACCGCTGATCATCCACCCATAAGACTTAGACCCTATAGAGCATCTGATAAGCAAAGAGAAGTCATAGAAACACATGTTAAAGATATGTTAGATCGCAATATCATCTCTGAATCCGTAAGTCCTTGGAGTAGTCCCGTGGTTATAGTACCTAAGGGAAATTCCGGCGACACTAGATTTTGTGTAGACTATCGACGCTTAAATGCAGTCACTAAGAAGGACTCATTTCCTTTACCACGTATCGACGATTCCATTGATTGTTTAGGGGGGTCCAAATATTTTACTACCCTTGACCTCTTAAGTGGCTATTGGCAAATTGAACTAGATCAATCATCAAAGCAGAAGACAGCCTTTTCCACATACGGGGGCCTCTTCGAATTTAATGTTCTCCCGTTTGGCCTCACGAATGCCCCAAGTAGTTTTCAAAGATTGATGGAATCGGTGTTAAGGGGTCTAAATTACAAATTAGCACTGTGCTACATAGACGATATAATCGTTTTCTCGAAGTCCTTTGCTGAGCACCTTGACAATTTACGGGAAGTTTTCATGCGCTTACGGCAGGCAAACTTAAGACTAAAACCTTCTAAGTGTAAATTTGCAGCTCCCACAGTTGAGTATTTGGGTCATATAATCTCTAGAGACGGCATTTCTCCTAACCCTGACAAAGTAACCCCTGTGCAAAACTTCCCGAAACCTAAATCTGCTAAGGATGTTCGCAGTTTTCTGGGGTTAGCTAATTACTATAGGCGTTTTGTTAAAGATTTTGCTCAGACCGCAGCACCTTTGAATGATCTCCTCCGTAAGGGGGCTTCATGTGACTGGTCTCCACAATGTCAATGCTCATTTGATAAGCTGAAGCAATCTCTATGCAAAAGTCCGATACTTGCATATCCAGACTTCAAAAAACCATTTTTTCTACATGTAGATGCTAGTGATTTTGCTTTAGGCTTTGTGTTGTCTCAAGAACTTGACGGGGTAGAGCGGGTCATAGCTTATGGGGGGAGGGGTCTTAACCCTACTGAAAAGAATTATTCAGTAACGGAAAAAGAAGGCTTAGCCCTAGTTTCTGGAATTAAGAAATTCCAACCCTATTTGCACGGACGCAAGTTTACAGTTGTTACTGACCACAATGCATTAAAATACCTTTTGACGGTTAAGAACCCGTCGGGGAAACTTGCAAGATGGAGCTTATTATTACAACAATTCAATTTTGATATAGTTTACAGACAGGGCAGTAAAAACGGTAATGCGGACGCTCTATCACGACGCATTTACGCTAATCTAAACGTAGTAGATTTTCCAAAAGCCACACTAGAGAAAGTACTCGAAAGTCAGGAAAGGGATCCCGAACTACGCGCTCTCCTTCAGTTCTTGTTTGATAAAACACTGCCTACTGATCACAAAGAAGCCCGTTTAGTCTTACTTGAAGCAGAAAATTACCTTGTGAACGAAGAAGGATTGTTATTTTATCTACCTTTTAAGAACACCCGTTATGAAAGGGATAATGAACCTAGGTTAGTTATACCACAAAGCTTAAAACATGAAGTTTTAGTACACTGTCATGATAGTCCTTTAGCAGGACACTTAGGGCTGCAAAAGACCTATGATAAAAATCGTGCAAGGTATTTTTGGAAAGACATGTATAGAGATTGCGAAGCATGGGTTAAAACATGCACTGAATGCTCAATGAAACTTAACCCCCGTCCTACTCCTAATGCACCTGTGTTGCCTATACCAATTGAATCAGCCTTTGAGCGGGTAGCTGTAGATTGTTTGGGGCCCTTCCCGGTTACACATGCTGGAAATCGATATATCATTGTATTCATGGATTACCTTACACGTTGGCCTGAAGCTTTCGCAATTAAGAATATTGATGCGCAAACTACCGCACGAGTGTTTTTGGACGAGGTCGTTGCTAGACACGGCTGTCCAAGAACACTCCTTTCAGATAGAGGTGCAAATTTCCTTTCTAAATTAGTCAGAGAGGTCTGTCAGTTGTTGAAATGTAAGAAAATTACTACTTCCAGTTACCATCCCCAATGTAATGGCCTAGTAGAAAAATTTAATTCGGTCTTAGCTAAATCTTTGTCCATGTATGTGAGCAAAGATCAAAAAGATTGGGATACATTCTTACCATCTATCCTCTTCGGCTATCGCACTTCCCCAACAAATGACAGCCCTTATTTCTTACTCTATGGCCGTGAGCCAAGGTTACCTGTTGATGTAGCTCTTTTGCCGCCGCAAAATATGTCTAAATCTATATTAGAACATAGGGCTAGAATTGTACGAAATATCGAAATAGCGCACGAGGTAGCTAGGAAGAATATTCAATTAGCACAGCAAAAGATGAAGCGCGCGCATGATCAGGATAGCACCCCCAGCAATTACATAGAGGGTCAAAAGGTTTGGGTATACACTCCCGTCACACCTCCTAAACTATCCAGGAAACTTAGGTTTATGTGGCACGGACCTTTTAGAGTAGTGTCAGCGCTTGGTCCCTCACACTATGTGCTCCGAACTTGTGACGACAACAGACGAGTTGCTGCTATCATACACGCCAACCGCCTCAAGCTATTCCATGATCCCAAGCAACGACCAACCGAAGCTCCCGAGGAGCTAGAAGACGAAGGTCAGCCATGCCTCTGCGAAGACGAGATACCTGAAGACAGTTACCAACCAACTGCTGCAAAGGAAGCCGAGACCAATCCCGTACTTCCAGAACAGAACCGGACCCACCAGGCCGTAACAGATGAAGGCACAGCCGAAACAACCCAAGTACCCCAGAATCAGAGGGACCCTATTCAGTCCACTGCCAAGAGCACACCAGTGCCGTTGCACGAGTCTCAACCAATTTTCCGCGCCGAGACGTTGTTAGCCAAACGCAAGCGGGGGTCGCGTTTTCAGTATCTAGTTAAATGGGCCGGTTGCCCCGACAGTGAGGCAACTTGGGAACCAGCCAGAAACATATTCGATAAATCATTAATTGAGGCATATAACCAATCAAGCAAAAAAGGGAAAAATTAGTACGACAGGTCATTCCTTGAAAAAGAAACAAACTCTTTTATCTGACTAGCTTACCGCCTATTCACATACTTTTTTGTCTCCTCTCTTCCTTCTTGATCTAGAATGAGTAACTATACATCCAGACAGCGCCGGAACTATGCCAGATTGATGCGTTATCTGGAAACCCAATGTTATATATGCTACGTAAAAACGCAAGAGAAGTCCAGACCCATGCCGTGTTGCAGGAAATACCTGCATGAATCATGTATGGCAAATGCCATCCGGCATGCGTACAATCCTGAGGAGGTGCCTCTTAACACACTAGACGGGCTACCTTCTCGAGTGATCATGCCTGAGAACGCGGTGATATTCCGGTTTTCAACGATCACCATACCCGATATACTGGTGGAAAAAAACAATCCACCAGCTGGTAGGCCAGCACCTCAGGCAGATCAGTAATCAAATCCGGGTACTCGGACAGATTTCTGTCCGATTACCCAGGAACTGGGAAGATCCACCACCCCTTAGAGCACCACCAGGGTGGGCGGACCACATGAGAAGGGTCCGCCAGGAAGCGGCAGACCGCCCTAGGCCAGAGGGACGACACGTCATTTATAGGCCAGGATAGGTATAGCGAATATTTCATTAATATAATGCAATTTGGTTGAAAAACCAACAAGCTGTGCTGCAAATATTCAGGTAGCATTAACTAGTATTGCATGCAAATGTTTTCAAAATCATCAGAAGAACGAGAACTTATTATCTCACCTTAAAAAAAAAAAAAATTTTTTCTCTCCCTTATTTTTAGATTAACAGCACCAGACATGTACCGTGCTATTGCTTATTTATATTGGTTTTGTTTGTTCGCTTTAGTCACCCGTGCTAATGCTAATGAATTCGATAATACGGGGAAAACGGTTACGTTTTACCCTTCGCCCTTAATGATTGTGCATAATGCTAGACCGCTCATCTTTTATAAGGACACGCACGTACTCAATATCAACCTAAAATTACCCGTTGAAAAGTCAGGCCAGCCACCAAAAGTAAAAATACGCTGCTCTAAAGAACAGCAGGATTTTATGAACAATGTATTGGCCTCAGTTCGCCAAACTCACGATAATATTCGTAGATTGTTGTCATTACCGGGATTTACCAACTTATTAGAATGTGATAGCTATTTACGCTTGTCTTACGAATTTCAAACTAAACTAACTTCAAAAATGATCTGTCCTCGTATTTATAAAGCAAGCCTTCGCTCATGTAAAGAGTGGGCTTTATCGGCATGTTCGAACATAGGTACACACGAAAAGCGTTGGTTAAAACAGTTAGCCCGTGCAAAACGAAGCTCATTGGCATGTCATAGTGGGGCTATAGGCTTAATCCGTAAGATATATGTCTCATTTGGGGGTTCCTGTGATTCAGATAAATTAGTAGGTTTAAAGCGAACGTTAATTGACTTAACCAATGCTCTTGAGGATGAACGATCAATGATTAGAACAGTTAATGGTAAAACAGTACAGCTTGTGAAAATTACTGACCAGCTAACATCTAGGGTAAATTCATTTTCCAAGATGTTTTCTAAAATTGATAGTACAATCGTTGATTGGAAGAAACAAATAAATAATTTCGGAAAAACAGAAAAATGTCATTATGACTCGGTGCTAGACTTCACAGCAGAATTTTCTTTCGAGACGTCTAAAATCTTTAATTCTTTGACTCGGTTTATAGAAATTCAGGATGTATTGAATCAATTTTCACGATTTCAAGGACGAGAATTAGTAGGTTTGAATGATTTACCAGAATCGCTTACATCTGCGCTTCTTTCCCAATTGCAAAAACAACGAAATTTCCGTTTCACCGCAAAAGCTTTAGCTGACGGTTTTCCAATTTTGATGAGTCCTATTACTCAATACGATCATAAAGACACTTACATTTCTTTGCACACCCTTATAACATTGCCTCGTATTACCACTAGCACTGCATTTTGTACTATTGAGTATCTAATGCCATTAACATATCAAACTAACAAGCGCTGTTATACCGGTCCACTAACACGAAACGATCTAATCCTCGTATCTTGTCCTAACTCTAAAATTGTCATGAGGTCTGAGGCGCTGTCTAGGTGCTTTAGCCAGCACGGTACATTAGACTGTCCTGATTCCATGACAAGACATTCTCAGGATAACTCGTGGCTTGGAATACCATTTATGCCTGGTTCCACAGTAGACTTTCAAAGATCGCACGTACCCGCAGAATGCCAAGATACCACCAACCTGTACCACCTCGGAGGACGCTACTTCCTCTCCACAAAGGAACAGCAAATCAACCTCAATGGCAAGCCTTTCAAGATGATGCCCTTATCTGTATACCATATACCTTGTGATCATGTATCTGACGACTTAGAAACTGGCTTTGGCACATGTCCACATCACTTAACTGTCAACCTACCTGTATTCAGACGTAAATTCATGCGTTTTGTTCCATGGACACCTTCCGATGGCAATAGCAGTACTATCGACCTTCACTACAAGTCCTTGGACGTACCACCACCATTAAAGTTCAACAAAACAGTTATAAACGCACTAGACAAAACGTTTAACAGACTAGATGGTGATCTTGCTAAAAAACTTAAACAAGTCCGTACAGACATCAACCACATCCACGAAGTGTCAGTTACGCCACTTGGAATCATCATTGGATCAATCGCACTGGGATTCTCAACCATCAACCTAATCATCCTCATCACTCTATGCCGTCTGCAGCGTTATAGACGACAGAATGGGCCTGACGCCAACCTAGTACATTATGTCAAAGCTACTAACAAAGAACCAGAAAAGATAGAAGAACTACTCGAACTCCAACATATATGTCCTGATTGCGGAGGTGAACCAACACAGACCACGACTCAGTAGTCAACTGAGCCTGCTACGAGATTTCGACGACTGACGAAGACACAAATTAATATTTATTATTGAACTCTGACTATCATATCAGAATTATCATATATATTATTCTATTTATTCATATTTAATCGTTTAAGAAAATTTATAGACCTCTAGAACGGCACTAACGATGAATGTCGTATATTTGCTTATACGATTTTATTAAGAACGTTACAAACTTCTAGAAGTCACAACATTTATTCAATTATATTATCTCAATTTTTTCGATTCTATTGGCATAGTTAATCATATATATCTTAGGGTTTATTCATTAGGTATTACAAAAAAAAAAAGAAAAGAAGAACAAAAGTACAAGAATTTTCACAACTATGTACAAACAAAAAAAATTCCATCTTTAGCTTAAGCTTGATCGTATTTACATTTATCCAATACTTTACCAATAATTATCAGTTATTATATTTATAACACCACGTATATAAAAGAAAAAAAGAAGAGCTAACAGGGTTCGTTCAATCGAGTTGCGCTCTCGACGGAGCTCGAGTCTTGTCGAGGGGGAAATGTGAGGAAGCTACATTTTGCTGTAAAACCAAGTTATTATTCACAAGTATTCAATTGTTATTATTTACTATTCTTACCAGAAAATATATTCAGGTTTCCAGGTCAACAACACTAAAAGCAATCTAACAGTTGTTTGAGCAGGGAAACGCCTCATGTTTAATCGTCACATCTACTGAAACGTGTTCACAGCAGTGAACTTTGACCAGGACAACTAACTAAACCAGTTTTACTGACTTGCGTACTAGAGAATATTTGGCACTACTTGCATCTATAATAAGTTCTTTGTTCCACTTTTCCTGCCAACGTTTTTAGGCAACTTTAGTGATGAATTATGTTAGTAGTTTCAAACTAAGACTTAGGAAAGTTATCAAAGGTCATTAGGAAAAATTACGCACTTGCAACTACCGTCGACCGTTGCGCAAGTCGCTTGTTCCCTAAAGAGATATTAGGCATAAAGCTTAAAATTGAGGTGTACTTGTGACGTAAGCATTTGAGTGATTTTCCTGGCCAAACTGCTCATCTACTGTAAAACCGGTTTATACGAATTTATGCTTAGAATTTCATATAAATAGAGGTAGCTTGTAAGTAGAATTCAGTTCAGATCTTGGTTTACTCTGAGAATAAACGATCCAGTACGCTCTACCAAGCCTTGACTAGTCTTCCCACAATTGAATAAATAGGAATAATTTCATATAATATTTACATATACGTCTGTTAATGTGCAAATTCACATAGTGATATGAAATTTACTCATTGTCGGTTAATTATGTTCTGATAATATGTTTTACCGTTCGGACTAAGGCATTTGCTTAACATGCGCAGGTCATCGCACTTGTTTGTAGAAATTTCTATAGCATCTTCATTCAAAAGTTCTAAGTTCACATCGTTAAGATCCTTTCTTGCCTCGTTTGCGTCTGAGATCTAGCTCTGTCGGAGTTTCTGTCGGATCTACAGTTTTACGCATCCATACTATGCCATCGTGGCTATAAGTCTTGACAATGTTGTCTTTGGGATCCAAGCGTTCTCCTACACCAAAATTAAAATGAACCATTTCACTGAACATAAAATGATTTCCATCAACATCCGTTCGATGCTCTATGTATCTATTTCTAAGCCACTTAGAAAAGCATTTAAACCGATGCTGCCTTAACTCCAACCAGGTTATTTGAGGGCTCAAAACACTGTTGTTGATAAGTTTAACATAATCGCCTGGGGTTTCAATTTGATTCTGTCTTCTTAGCAAGATCTCTGCGCGGCCAGCAGCTCTGTCAACTGGTCCAAAGGAATGTCCAGCAGTAAAAAATTTGAAGTCTATTCTCTTTCGAAACCCAGAAACAACAAGATTCTCAAGATACATCACCACTGTGTAATTTTTGTTCTGTGAGCGTGTGTTGTCACAATAAAATATAGACCAAGTGTTATTCGGTATTTCAGCTTCACGAAGATGGTAGTTGAGGCATGAAACCACTGTATCTGGATGTTTCGGGGCGATATTTTCCGGCCAAATGTATGTTGTCGTCTTTTTAGTCTCATTGCTGTATATCCCAAATGCATACGTTGTTAATTTGCTCGCATAATATGCCTGCTGACAAGATATTTTCGGGCAGTTCAAATTCTTGTGAAAATCGAAATGAAAGGTTGTAACTCCGTCAGATGGATCACGATTCATGTTTGCACAGTAGTTGATGCCCACCTTAGAAATACCCTAAGAGTGAAAACCCTTGATATTTAATGCATTACGATTGCACAACTATTGCGTAAATATTACGTAAGTTACATTGCAATTGGCCAATTAGATGCAATATTTGCCCATATGCTACGTAAATCTATAGCGCTATATAATTTTATAATATAATTTACGTCAGCGTTGCGGGAAGATACCGAAACGCCCTTCTGATTGCACAAGTATTGCGTCAATTATTACGTAAATGGCATTAAAATTTGACAATCAATATTTACGCATATCCGGCTTCAATGTACAGCGCTATGTACAAATAACGCAGTCTTACCTACGTCAGTGTTACGTAAATCGCTTTCATGCTATATATGGCTTTATCGTCCGTCATAAACTGTTTCAAACAAATAATTACATATGAGTTGCCAATCTTTAAATTACGCGAACGTATGTATTCAGCTGTATACCAGCAGTTATGTATAGTTGGTCTGTGTAAGATTGTTGATGGAATTACATGTTCATTTTCAAACGTCACACGGGGTGGCTGTCAACAGTTTAAGGTGTCAAATACGCAATAGTACACTAATACTATAGTATAAAAGGAGACTGAAATACAGCCAAACAGTATATACTTCAAGGACAGTCAACACTGTGTTTTGAGCATTACACGGAGTCGTTTCAAGCTACTAGATGAATATCCACGAGGGACTTGGTTATCAATTTGTTTGCAGAAATCCAAATCAACGACGCTCTGACAGACTGCGCGGACGAAACGTTTCAGGTGGAAGCTATTCCAAACTAAAATGGGTTTTTCCAATTTGGAAAATCTCGCGAGAATCTAGCATTTTTCACTGAAAATGTGATGTTTTTTCGACAAAATTGAGATAATTTCACCAAATTTATCATTTTTCAGTGAAAATTTACCGTTTCCCGCGGAATGTTCTCGAAAATGACATGATCGAAAATTCCACATACTTGTCGGAACGCCAAAAAATCTCGCCAGAATATGCCAAATTTCAATGATTTCTGAAAAATGTTACTAAAGTGCTGTTGAATAAGACTAAATATCACGGAATGCAAAAATTAGTCCTCTCATTTTTTAATTATTTCACTAAATTTCTATTTTTTTCGATAAAAGTAGCAGAAATTCTACAACTTGTACAATTTTTGTATAAAATCAGCTATACTTCGCTGCAGATTTATTTATTTCGTGAAAATGTACGATTTTTGACAAGAAATTTTATGCAGAAATTCTGCATAAACTATTTTCAGTGAAATCTCACGTTTTTCAACGGGACATAACATGCAGAAATTCTACATTGACTGTTTTCAGTGAAATCTCACGTTTTTAACGAGACATAACATGCAGAAATTCTGCATTGACTGTTTTCAGTGAAATCTCACGTTTTTTAACGAGACAAAACATGCAGAAATTCTGCATTGACTGTTTTCAGTGAAATCTCACGTTTTTCAACGAGACATAACATGCAGAAATTCTGCATTGACTGTTTTCAGTGAAATCTCACGTTTTTTAACGAGACATAACATGCAGAAATTCTGCATTGACTGTTTTGTAAAAAGACCCGAAAAAGTATGGTTTTCAGACATAAACAAACGTTATTTTAACATGGTAATAGAAATTTTAACAATTGAGCTCTACTGATTTAGAAAAAGAGAGATACATTTAAAGACAAAATTTCAGAGCATTTTTGTAATTGCTCTAATTCACTATGACGTCATTCCTTGTTCACTTGGGGATGGAATCTCCAAATTCAATAGAAAATTCAACAAAATTAGCAAAACAGTTTCATCTAAAGTGACCTGGTTTTCAGGTATAGTTTGTGGTTATATGTGCTTGATACTATTCACACACTTTGGTGAATTTGATGTGAACCCCATCCGACGACCATGATCCTTCGAGTGTAAACAATCGATTGTTGAGGATTGTTCTGATGTGACATCATAATGAATTACGCCAATTAGTTATGTCTTCAAAGTAGTAAAGGTTTAAAAAAAAATTAAAGCAGTAAAATCTTGTTTCCAGAGGTTTTCTTGTAGTGGTTTTGCTATGAAATATCATGAAGACAAAATAAACAAACAATCAAATACGAAAAGAAAGCACTGGAACCAAGATATTCAGTGTATGAATTTAAAAAGGCCGGCACACACTAGGCGACAAGTCCCCGCGACATGTCGCCTCAGTGTGCACTGGTTCAGCAATTCCAACCGGTTGAATTTCATTTGGCAAGTCGCAGCAACAAAATTCTGTCGCGGCGACAGCAATTTTCGCCAATAAATGTTAGTACACACGGGAGGAAATTGTGGCTGCGACATGTCGAGGGGACAAGTCGCTGCGACTTGTCGCCTAGTGTGCACCGTCCTTAAAAGTAGATTCTTCTATTCTGAGCTGACTTGAATGATGATGGCATATGCCTTAGAAGTACACCTATTGACAAAAATAATATTCAAGATTTAGATACGACAAAAAAAGCAATTCAATGTTTAATATTAAAGTTTCAAGTTTATTTCCCTCTTAGATTGCAAACACTAAATGTCTGCAACAGTTGTCACTATTTAGTGTTAAATAGCACTAATTGAACAAGCGAATTATCATAAAATAACACTATTTAGTGGTATTTATGTTGCATACTTTTAGTGTACGCCCTCTAAGATTAAAGAATACATAATTAGATGAAATTATAAGATAATACTTTATCAATGAGTTTATAGAGGATTATTACAATGTGATAAAGTTAAAAAAATATATAGCGAGTATTTCAGAATATAAATAGTTTTGAGACAACTTACTTTCCTGCTAGCAGAGTCTCTTTCCAATGAAAAAAGCACATGACAGAGGAGAGAACACGAGAGCGTCTCCGTTAGCAGGAAAACAAGAAAGCTGTCAATTATAAGCTTCTCTCGAATCTCACTTGATTTGCTTTTTGACTAATCGATCAGCCGAAACAATATTTAAATACTCACAACCTAACAATAAGTAATAGAAGAGCTTTTTTCATGTCATTTGGACAACAATATTTCATGTTTTCTCCGATAAATCAATCAATTTTGATGTCATATCATATGATTTATTTATAATGTCAACATGGACGTTCGAAACATTTCAATTGATTATTCATAATAATCAAATACACGTCAAACTTACCTCGTCAATGGTAGAATTTTCCACTAGATCCTTTTACACTTCTTAAGCACGATACTTTCTGTATAATACCTCCGAATGAACGCTGTTTTACGAAGAGAAAGCCAAGGAGAAACTCGTGTCTACGTGAAATCCGTTAGTTGCACAATGGGTCATGGAATGTCAACACACGAAACATCCCATCACGTGACTTGTACGACAAATGAACAGAGGCCTTGCCATGTGACCAAACGAATTTTTGGCGGTCGACTAAGCTAGTGTGGCGATAACAAATCTACATCAAAAGGACTATTTTTTTCATGTAAAATACCTCTGAACTAGAAGCATATTATTGAAAATACTTGTATAGGGATATCTAAGGATGAGTGAAAGGCTTTGAGAGTATAATTCATGCAAAAGACCGTCGTTTGAGATAAGTTAGTTTGATGTTTAGTTTATTGTTGTGTGAGGATCATAAGTTTGATTCGAAATCAAGAATATTGTCCTCTTAATGAGTTCATATGATGATTAGTAAGTCTGTTTATATGCTGTGCACTGATATTTCGATTTTTTAAACTGACTGGAGAGTCTGAAAGACGTCTGTTTCCCTAAAAGTTCACCAATCGATGAACCATTACATAAGTTGTTGTTGTTGGTTATTTTTGTTTGAAATTAGAAATTTCACTTTAAAGTGATTCAGCTTGAATGAATAGAGTGCACTTACTAAAAGTGTGCAACAGTTGTCACTATTTATAACTAAATAGCACTAATTAAACAAAATAAAGCAATATAATTTGCATAAAATACCACTAGTTAGTAATATTTATCTTGCACAATTTTAGTGCGTGCACTTTACTTTTTTATGTTTATTATTATCTATGTTATAACCATAGTTAGTAGAGGGGAACATAACTAAGCAGTCAAATTGAATTGTTTTTCAGGTCCACAACTTCAAAGACAGTAGCTGCCTAATTGTTCGACAATGGTATTATTGTTATTTTTAGACAATCAAAAATACTCTTGCAAATAATGTTAGATATTATTACAACTTTTCAGTATACAAGGGATAGTTTGTTTGTAAACATCTGAAATTATTGTAATTTACATTATTGGCAAATAAATGAATATTGAATCCTTTAATTGTCAAGAGAAACTTTGTGTGATAGCACTACCGGTAGTGATAAATAACTAAACTTAGGCAATTAATATGTATTATATTAATTATACCAATCGACTGATCAACTGGAATTGGAACATTAAATGTGTGCAAGAGTTGTTACAATTTTTAGTAAATAGCACTAATTTTGTTATGACTAGAAAAAATTACACATCTATGAACATGTAATTAAACATAACAACTGATTCTGTTAGCAATTTATAATTATGATAGCTCATTTTGGATAAAAGATTTTGTTGTGTGTAAAATATGTAATTCAATTTCAATGTTGTCAGAGCTTGCAGAATTTCTGCATAGACAGATGATGCAGAATTTCTGCATGGTCGGATGATGCAGAATTTCTGCATTCTCAGATGATGCAGAATTTCTGCATGGTCGGATGATGCAGAATTTCTGCATTCTCAGATGATGCAGAATTTCTGCATATCCATAAAAGCTAGACAATTTTGTATGTCTTTCACTGACTTGAAAGTAAATGGTACAAATATACTCAATTTTCACAATATTTTTAAATTTGAAGTGAAAAATGTTGATTTTTGACAAATTTGTTTTTTCTTGCATACAAATATACTCAATTTTCAAAATATTTTTAAATTTTAAGTGAAAAATGTTGATTTTTCACAAATTTGTGTATTTTTCCGTCAAATTATCCAATATTTCACTGAAAATGTCCTATTTTAGAAAAACCCATTTTAGTTTGGAATAGGTTGTGGCAATAGTTACGAGGCCCTACCGCGGACAAAGACGAAAAGTAAGGCAAGTAGAAGAAAGACAAAGGCACAGCCAAGAAAAAATCGACCGTATTCAAACTACAGAAATATGAACCTGGAGTGCTGTATGGAGAGAACTTGTCTTCTAAACCAGGGACGTGGAATTATATCAATTCTACGTACGAATTTTGACAAAAAACTATACGAAGAGCAAAATAACTTTTTGAACTCATTGATCGATATCGAGCCAAAGCCAACAAGAAACAGAATCATCTACTACATTCGCGATGTGTCCGGCGTACGAAAAGTGCAAGTTTGCAAGAGTGCGTTTCTGAAGATTTTTGGCATTGGCCGTAAAAGAATAAGCGTGTTGTTAAAGAAAAAAAAGCCCTATACAGGAGACATCGAAGATGACCAGAGAAGGTTCAGAAGGAACGAGAAACGACTACCATTGTCCATAAAGGCAGAGGTAATAAACATAAACATTCTTCTTTACTTAAGCGAAGTTAGTGGGAATAAGTTTTAAGGATTTGACCATTTTTAAGGAGGGAGGCAAATTTCTCAAAATTATTTTCTTCCATATTGCTTTATCGAGCCCCTTCCTAATTTCTATTATCAAGTAATGCACAAACAGCTGGGTTCATCCATCACTTTAACGTGTATAATTTTCAAAACGCCCCTTTTTCCTAATCCATAATTTTGTACAACTTATTCCTATATATTCGCAATAGCTTCATTAAAAAAATTGAAATCAACCTGTGGAGTCCCTTAGCAAAATGAGTTATAACCACTAGTGATTGAAAAATTATATTGTTTTTTTCTTTTTTGTAGGTAATTGAACACATCAGAAGTTATGACATGCAACCATCACACTACGCAAGAGAAAAGTTAAAAGACAAACAATTTCTGGCAAGCAACTTATCCATTGCTCAACTGTTTCGTGATTTCCTTAGCATTAAGGGACTATCACAGCTGGACGGTAAGTTACCGTTGTCATATAATACTTTTAGAAAGATATTTCGAGGGTACAAGCTCAGTTTCAAAAGACCACGTGTTGATACTTGCGGCAAGTGTGATAGTTTGGCAATAATTAAACGATTTTCACATGATGAAGACGAAATCACCAACGCCGATCGCATTAGAGAATTTCACTTGCAACAAGCTGAGCAGCATTACGAGAGCTTACATTATGACCTTGTCGACCTTCCTAGACTAAAAAATAGAGTACATGCAATTCCCTGGAGAAAGCCACCGGCTTGGAAAAAAACAGACAGTTAATTCAACCAAAAACGATACAATTTAAGTTCTAAGAATGATCGAGTAACATTGCATTGTTTATTTCGTGCTGTGTATCCCGACATCATCAGTATTTATTACTATTAAAAAAAAGTCAAACCACCTTGAAGTGATGTTAATTATTTATCAGCGATAAATAATCAGCGAGGGTACTCAATTATATTTACTTTCCGCCAAATAGGGAATGGTTTTTCACCTCCATTGTTTTATATAGGGTATACTATATTTCTTCGGGAAATAGGCTGTTATTCATCAGCCTGCAAATCTCACTGCGATTCGAACATGTTTGAAGTTATCACGGCGATTTACTAGAAATATGGGTAAAGGTCGATTTAAACCTGCAAATTTTGCTGTGATTCTCGCGCGCGCGACAATCGCCGCAATTGAATTGCGCATGCGATCTGTGCAAACTACCTGCAATGTTTGCCGCCTGAAGATAATCAGATAATCAGATAATCAAATGCAAAATGATAAGCAGGGTACGAATGTATTGTTTTCGAGTGAAATCGAGTGAAAAACACTCGTTGCGAGCTTTGCAGCCTGTTTACATGAGCGATTTTGGCTGCCAACTTGACCACCGCGATCTGATTGCGCAAGAATCGCACTACAAAATTTGATGATGATGATCGATGATGACAATAATCAAAGTGCGGCGTCCGTTCTACACAACGGATAACACTAATGATAGTGATGATGATGTCTACTTTAAAGACGATAAAAATAAAGCTGAATCGTATAACTCATTGTCCAATAAGTAAGAAGGAATACTCTACAGTAACAATACGCCGACGTTAAAGCAAGTGGAGTAAGAACACTTAGGCTAAATTTTGGTCAAATGTCATCACCAAAGGCTTCCAAAATAAAAATTGATTATCAAATGATAAAGATATTTATATGCAGGATTTTACAGTATTTCCAAGCTCTTTTACTCAAATACATTTTCTTATGCACCATTTCGGATTGTCAGTTTTAGTGTCAGTTTGGAATTGGAAAACAAAACTTTTTAAGAAAGCATATTAACAACCCGAACAAAGATGAATTCACTCAGATATACGAACTCAGTTATCAGATTTGGATCCTATTCCGTTCGTTATCTAAAAAAAATGCAAATCAAAATTTTGATTGATTTCGAAACAAAGAAATATATATATATTTTTTTTATGGTAGTTTGAAATCATGTTTAAAAGGAATTTGGCATAAATTGGGGTACGTCCACACTAGACCGCGGATAAATTTGAAAACGCAACTTTTTTATCCAGTTAGGCCTTCCGTCCACACTGAATCGCATGAATCCGAAACAATTTTATGCCATTTCTATTGTTTAATGTTTGTCATGGTATCGGAACAAAAGTTGCGTCTTCAAATTTATCCGGCATTTTGTAGCCAGCGTCTTGGGTAACCAATTATTCTCCAAAGTGCTGCATTTTTTAAACTAAATGTTTGCATGTAAACTATAATGTTTTTTTATTTATACTCATGTTAATGACATAGATCCTTAAAGAGTGTTGAAATTTGTCAACACAGTACTAAATAACGCAATGTCTTTTGTCAAATAAAAACAATGTATAGATTAAAACTAAAATTAAAAGTTTTAAAACAGCCCAACAAATGAAGTCGTAGAATTTTTGTCAGATTTTCAAATGATTGTTGTTATTCCTTTTGCAAAAAGTTGTTATATTTGATTTCAGCTATCTATAAAGGAAATTGGCCGTTAGCACTTAAATAGCTTTTTATGCCCAAATTTTTGAAACGAATCATCGAAATGAAAAAGCAGCTTGGTAATTGGCTATTTCAAATAGTAACTGTTTAGTTGAACTAATTATACGTTCAGTTTTGGCAAGATGTCGGTGACAATACCATTGGACTTATATAAGGAATTCATTTTGCTTATTGAACACCAGATACGAAATCTTCGGGATGATCCAAATGCAGTGAAGGCTTTGGAAGAAATAAGAGTTAAAGCTAAAGAGTTTTCAGAGAAAGAATTTCAGAGCCTTTCCGACGGTTCCCCGGGATCGCAACATACATTAACATCAACAGCAACAACAACAACAGCAGCAGAAGCACAAAATGAAATAGAAGATATCCAGCCAACTGTCAATAGAAGACACAGAAGGGTAAAAAGAAAACTGACAAAGGTCCGTACATTTGTATAAGTGAATGAATTCAGTTCAGAAGCCGTTTCTTTTTATCTTTTAAACCGTTCCTACATGCTGTTTGTTATTGTTAAATTGTCCATCGTTCTACAATTAAGCTTTTTACCTTGCTCGCTCGATTTGGCTGTTTGCGGGGCATATCCAGTTTTCTTTTCAATTGCTTTTATGCTATTCAGGCAACATTCAACTCAATTATGACGTCACGTAAATAAATCTATTGTTTTAATGCTAAAAATCATGGGCAAAGGAGGGGATTTAACATCTTAAAATCAATGAAAAATAGGGTAAAAGGTTCACTTTAATATTGGAACAATTTATAAGTATAAGTACAATGTATTAAAGTAAAAATATTTCGCCAGAACTAGATGCATTTTTATTCATGTAAACAAGCCATGACGTCATAGTGCTTGACGGCAATT